>SKCR01032847.1:0-120799 GCA_019454045.1 Zanthoxylum bungeanum
GCAATTAATCCTAGATTAACTTTCTCTCTCTTCTAATTAATCCCAGATTAATTTAGAGTGCGAGTTATACGTCATCGATGAATCTTTGGGAAGCGACCCATGAGATCCTCGGATATGTTGGTAGTAAATTCGGTCGTCGGACTATCCGAACACGTAAGTACCTCGTATTACGTTTTATACCGATTTACAAGAAAGGTTCGCCTCTAGCAAAGCGCCATGCCTACCCAATTCTCTGGAAATATCCTTACAGGAATAAAGGATCTGTATCAGGCGTAGTATACGTAGTATTGCATATTTCTGTCTAGTATCGGATGATCACATGCGAGGCCTGAGGCTGGTATAGTGTCTGCCCCTTACGAAGCTTATATCGGATTACGAGCAACTAGTCTCTTTAATATCAGATAATCATGACCAAGTCATATTATCCCGACGGTTGCAACCTTATATAGAGAACCAGTTATGTATCCCTGCGCGATCATCAACTACATATGACTGGAGTGACACTTCCGTCTTGACATCACACCTAACACACTACGATTCTCAATATACCCAGCATTGGCGTACACAGAACCTGTTAAAGCCCTGGATGACCTCAACCAAAGTATATTGATTGTCGCAAGTATTAGCGGTGCAAGTCTCAGGTTAAGACCAAATACACCTACCCGGATTTCGAATTTCCATAGACACATAGTCATACTACCAATGGAATTCTGAGGGGGTCTATCCAGAGCGAAGCTGTTTCCCGTACCATCGGTAAAACACAACCTCATATTACACTTGCATGAGTATCCTATACCCAAATATATGTGAACTATGCCGTTATGCCCTCACAACGCGCACAAGTGTAATACTAGTCTTTTACGCATTCATCGATGTCCAATCTCGATAATGCTCTGACTAGGGATATTTAATAATTTATCCTTCGTGGATTGATATTGTCTCATATCATTCTCAATCCAGGAACAAATCAAAAGGACCTCCTATCATTTATATATATCTAGGTGATCTAATCACAAATGATAAGAGTGCAATCTCCTTTGTCACATAGTTAATTTGTACAACAACACCGTGATCTGTACAAATAGTGACGCTATGGGTCATAATTGTCCAACATAAACAAGATTGGATCTTAGAGTCAAGCTTGCACACCTTGGAGGTTTTCCAACCGTTTCAACAAAGGACAGGTAGATTGGATCTTGCAACAAGCTTACTAGGTAATGTTTGATCTTCTCCTAAGCTATGTTCATTTGTGTGTTGGAACTCTAGATTAAAGGTTAGAGCTTTGGCTACCATTCTAGAATCACTTGACCACTTTTGGGTGACCTAGAATTGTTCATGAGATATTTCTTATTGAGATTCTATTTTGGGTTGTAATTTGATTCAAAAAAATGCATATATATATTTAGAATTTATATATGTTTATTTTATAATATGTGTTGTGGTTGGTTTTGAAATTAAAATTATTTTGGGTGATTTTTAAGTGTTTTAAGGTTTTTATTTTACGAAAATAAAATTAAAAAAAAATTGGGCTGCTCTTGGCCAAATTGGCCGAGAGCAAGGTGCTGCAGCGCCACTTTCTGCACAGGTAGCATGCCTAGCCCCGAGATTTTTGTAATATGTCCGATTTTTAGCCCGTTGATTTTTCCAGATCCAGATTTATTTCTTGTTTTTCCTAAACACTTGAAAAATAAAATATTATATTTTATTAATTTTAAAAATACACATATGCTTGATATCTACAGGTTAGACCCATTTTCGCTGCACGGGGCACCGATCCGACCCTAGGGGTTCCACAACTACCCCCAACATAATGGTATCAGAGCAAAGGATTAACCACACAACACATGTTTTTTGACTCTATGCCATATTAATTTTAATTTAATTATACATAAGACATATTAGATATGTTTTGCATGTTTTAAATTAAAACTTTGACCTAATTAAGTTAATGACTTGATTGTCATAAATCTCCCGTGATTAGGTGATTACTTTATTGAAGTAATAGTATCAGTAATGTTGGAGCATTATGGGATGGTCCGCCTTGTCAATACAGAGATGAATGGGTTCTTAGTACTTATATCCAATATCGTCATTAATGTGAGGGCAAAAGTTCTCGGAACTTATCTCGCTCCGGTAAAACATTAGATGTAGCGTGATGAGTTAACGTAGTCGCCCAATATCATCATTAGTGTGAGGGTGTACATACGAAGCTCATTAGTGCACATTGACAAGTATACAACTAGAACATGTTTTAATCCAATATCGTCATTAATGTGAGGATAAGAAACGTTTCAGGACCAAACTAAGAGTCACATGATGTGATTGACCTTGGAGGTCTACCTAATGGGTTTACAAAGGTCAATATCATCATTAGTGTGAGGCTGGAGTAAATGTCATGGGATCCATTTCCCGTATGAAATTTTGATAGTCAAATTTCTATTTTTCCGTTAAAGGAGATTACAGAATTACGTAAAGTAGTGGGAAGGCACTAATATATTTAAAATGCCATAATCAATTAGTGTTTTTATATTGAAATGAAACATGTACTGCTAGTATTTAAATGTTTTCTTGTAGATGGCTGTCGTAAATCCATTAGCGTAACTTTTGGATAAAGAGTCTTAAACTACTTAGAGTATGAGATGAACATCCGCCTTGACTTGGAATCAGAACGATTGAGGTATGCTATACTCAATCCAATGTCTGAAAAATTTATTTCTAATTTGCTTAGATTGTACAATAGATGTACCAAATGCTTGGAGCATTTCAAGAGCACTCAAGGAGTTGTTCAAAGCAAATCAAGAAATTGAGGTATTTCGGAGGTCTAAGGAATTTTTCCATGCTACACTCAAAGATAAAGGAGTGGTTAGCATTCATGTTTGGAACATGATTGACCAAATCTGATATATGGAATGCTAGGACATTTAGATAGATGATTGGCTAGGGAAATATCTGATATTCTTTACCCGGTACATATGTTGGCTTTGTGATGCATTCGATGCAAACCACATATGAAGAACTTCACAATATGTTACGCTAAGCATAACATGATTTGAAGAAAAGAAACCCACTTTGTACCTCATTGGTGGAGCAAACTCTTCAAAGATTTCTAGGAAGTCTAAGAAGAATACAATGGGATAAAAGAAGAAAGATTCCAAGAAACAAACCGTAAAATCGAATATAGCTCGTGTGCATTTCTGCACTGCAAAGAATCTGGACACTCGAAGAATGATTGTCCAGATTTGAAAGGAAAAGCAAGAACCCTATTTATGTTTTGTATTTTTCCTATTACTGATATCTCATTAGCCTTAGAAGCAAATAAGCAGTAGGATGTTAGACACCATTAGTTCTACTCATATTTGCAACTCCATAAGAAGGCTAAACATAGAAGAGATCCAACTTAGAGTTGGCAATGGCAAGACATTAGATGTCAAAGCTATAAGAACAGTTGTTCTAGATCTCCTTATTAAATGTAAATTAGATTTACATTACTGTTAATATATATCCTCTATTATCAGATAAATAATATCTTTACCGATATTAGATAAAGAGGAATATAAAATAAACATTAAAGATGGTTCTTTATATTTATCTAACAGTCACTATGTTTTGGAAACATATAGAGATACATTTAATGTGGAGGAAAATACAAGTATTAGATCTGTATTTAATAATATTGAATTATGGCATATCATATTGGGCCACATAGATGTTAGACATCTATACAAATTGGTAAAAGATGGTTTGATTGAAAATCTTACCTTAAATCCTTATCCGATTTGTGAGTCATGTTTCATAGGGAAAATGACATAGGCCCAATCTTTGGTGTTGGACACCATGCTGAAAAGTTATTGGAGCTAATATACAATGATGTATATGGTCCATTAAATTATGCCACTCATAATGTATCTATATACTTTGTGACTTTCACGAATGATAAGTCAAGATGTGAATATGTCTATAAATCAGAAATATTTGACAAGTTCAAAATATTCTGATACGAAGTAGTAAAACAATCCATTAAATTAATCAATTGCCTTTGATTAGATCAAAGTGGTGAATTTATGAGCAATGAATTCAGAAGTTATTTAAGGGAGAATTGAAATCTCGCCCGATATAGCTCACCAGGAACTCCTCAACACAATGGTGTGTTTGAGCAAAGAAATCGTACTTTATTGGATATGGTGCGATCTGTGTGAGCTATACAGATCTTTCATATTACCTTTAGGGTCAAGCTTTGCTATTGCCACATAGTTAATAGAGTTCCATCAAAACTATTTCTACGACCTCATATTAGTATGGTTCCATAGAAATCAAAGTCTTAGAGATTTGGGGTTGTCTTGCATATGTTAGAGTTGCGCAGCAGGATATACTAGCACCCAAGGGGTATAAATATAGGTTCGTTGGATATCTTGATAATTTCATAGGATATTAATTCTATGATTCTGAGCAACAAAATTTGTTTTTTGTTCACTTTACCACTTTTCCTGAAAAAGGAACTTTTGAGAGAAAGTGAGAATTGTAGAAAGATTAAACTTGATGAGTTTGATCCCAACAATAAGGAACCTGAGATGGAACCGGAGATCCAAATAGATGAATGATCTACAACACAGGTTATACGTAAGTCAAATAGAATATCAAAGCCTAATAAGAGATTGTTTGTAAACATTCTATGTAAGTCTTGATATTCTCCACTTGGAGGAAACATATCTGACTACTTATACACATGCGATATTGGATATCGATTCGGGAAAATGGCAAGAAGCCATGAAGTCCAAGATGGATTCTATATATGACAATCAAAGTCTGAGACTTGGTTGTACTTCCTGAAGAAGTTAAACCTATTGGTTGTACATGGGCTTACAAAAGGGAACCGAGGGTCCGATGGAAAGGTGGAAACCTTTAAGGCCGACTGGTAGCCAAAAGTTACACTCAATGTCCTATGATTGACTATGAGGAAACTTTTTCACCAGTAGCCATGTTAAATCCATTAGGATTCTTTTATGCCTTTGTTGCATATCATGACATATGGGAGATAGATATGAGAACCGCTTTCCTAAATGGATTCCTCTATGAGGATATCTATATGGAATAACCAGTAGGTTTTCATATATAATGAGACTTCAAACTAGGTTTGTAAGTTCTAGAAGTCTATTTATGGACTTAAACAGGTATCCCGAAACTGAAACCGTCATTTTAATGAGATACTTAGATTATCTGGAATCATCAAGAACGAGGAAGAACAATGTGTTTATAAATAAGTGAGTGGTAGCATAATAGCATTCCTTGGTTTATATCATTGGAAATGATATAGGATTAATACAAAATGTGAAAGCCTACCTTTGCAAGAACTTCTCCATGAAAGATATAGGTGAAGCTTCCTATATACTAGGTATAAGGCTCTACTATGATAGAGTTAGGAAGCTTATAGAGTTGTCGCAATTGATGTATATAGATAAATTGTTAGAAATGACTGTTAGGCAGTAAATGTACCTTTCTGATACAACATACATCTTTGAAAAGAAATTGGCGGAGAGAGTTAGAACTTCTAACTTGCTATATGCTTCTAGGAAGCATTATGTATGTTATGTACTAGACCTGACATCAGTTTCGGCGTCATTGTGACTGGCCGATATCAATATGATCCAGGTAATGATTATTGGACAGCCATGAAACATATCCTGAAATATTTCCAAGGGTACTAAGGATAAGTTTCTGATATTTGGAGAAGATGAACCATAGGTTAAAGGTTATACAAGACTCTGAATTCCAATGAAATCCAGAAGATAGATAGTCTACATCCGGATATATTTGCCCTTAAATTTGGTGCAGTTAGTTAGCGATGTTCATAGTAAGACTCAACAGCTGATCCCACCACTAAGGCAGAATTTATAGCGGTTTTAAAAAATGCTAAAGAAGCTGTATAGATTAGAAATATTATCACAAAACTTGGCATTGTGTCTAGGAATCGATTGTAATGACCGGAAGTCCCTACTACTGTTGACTCATTGACTGTAGTACTATTACACCGCAGCACGAGTGTTGCGTAATATAATTTATGTCAGAGCATATATACATTCACATAATGGCTTTTTGGATGAACAATAAATTCTTCGAAACTTCGATGCGAGATTATATGATGTTCCATTACGAACAGCCTATAATATTTGGGCTGTAACTTTCTCATACGAATTTTGATTTTTATGAATTTTATATCGTCAGAACGGTAAGATCGAGATCTATAACTTTTAAGTTGAACATTTTTACAAATTTGGACCGGAAATAGGCCAAAAATGTAAATCGAAATTCAGATAAATAGTGATTTCGGGTCCAATTGGAAGATTCTCAAACTTTCCACTCACTTCCATAGTTTTCTCCAATCTTCCAAATATCATTCAACCCCCACTATATAAAGAGTACACTATTCACAAATCACAAATTTTTGAAAAAAATGAAGGAAGAAATCGTGAGAAGAAGATAGAAGAAGGAGAAAAATAAGAGGAAAAGATAGAGAAAAAAAGACGAAAGAAAGAGGAAAGAAGAAATAAGGAAAAGGGGTTTGGCAACCATGGACAAACTAGGAAGATGACGAAGAAGAATCCAATAAATGAAGATCATCACAAGAACCACGAGTTCTTCAGCGAGGTGATGAAAGGCTATCAGAACTTCAACACAGTGAATGGACACTACTCATTTTAATTGATTCTTATTGTGTGATTTGCAAATAGACTTATTTTTACTCTTTAGGGCGTTAGTTTATTTTTATCACAATTTTATCATGGAGATTTATGTTTTCAGTTATGTTGAGGCATAAATGTTTTTAAAGCATGGTTTTATGGTTTTTCGGGGCATGGGTAAAAACCCACCCCAGTATGTAACTTGATACAGCTTGGAATTAACGGATAGAGAAAATGTGCACATGTAGAGGACTAGGGGGACGGCGATACGTAATGCCCCCAGATCCTAGTCCAAGACTATGGATGACAAATGCCCCTAGATCCTAGCTTCAGAGCTTGGTGGGTAGCATAGATCCGCACCCCCAATTCTAGTTCAATGGCTTGGGGGACGCCGATACGTAACCCCCCTAGACCACTAGTTTCAGGGACAGGAGTGGCATACTTTGGGGGACGGAGATACGTAACGCCCCAAAGTCATGGTTTTGCATTCCTGGCTCCAGATATGCGTATGGGGGGACGGCGATACGTAACGCCCTCATACGTCAAATATTTTAGTTACAGATCAGTTTTCTGATACCAGAGTTCCAGAGAACAGTTTTCAGATACAGAAATCAGTTTTTCATAGACAGTTTTCAGAAAAAAGAAATCAGTTTTTCAGAAACAGTTTTCAGAGAACATGTACATAGAAAAGTTTTCAGAACAGTTTTCCGAGAAGTCTTAGAAAAAGATTAGTTTTCAGAAAGAAGCCCAGAGATTTCAAACAGAAAAAACGTTTTGATATAAAGTTTTTCCTGAATTTTTGGCTTTTGAATCAAATGTTTTTACAATAATATTTTAGTTTTTCCCTTCCACTCACTTAGATCGTATGACGGTCTAACCCCCTCACAGTTTCCTTGTTTTGTAGGTATTCTCGGAGGACGAACTCGGGAGGATGGATACTGTTGCAGTCACTAGGGAATGAAGTCCACCAGTCCAAGTCAAAAACTGTAGTAGTCCAGTCAGTCAAATAAAAATCATGTATTAGTTTCTGATTATGGGATTGCCATTGTTAAGAACATATGTTTTATGAATATAATTATTATAGTTGAGTTTTTATGTTAAGTTATTAATTTTGGACCACGGTTCCACATATAATCAATTAGAGAAAAGAGTATTTCTATGTGTTTATGGTTAGAAATTCGGAGGCTTATGGGGTTACTACGGTCTATCCCCTGCCGGTAGCATCTCCCAGATCAGGGATGTTACAAAGATGATATCAGAGCATGGTCTAGGGAGTCAGTGACTGCAGTGGGCAGAGTGTTGGAGTTTTGTATATGTAGTATGTCTGTGATGCTCGTATGCAAGGCACTACCTCTCTAGTATCCGATCCTCGAGTACGTCCTCAAAGTTCTATGGACAGGTTAGTAAGCCTTCCAAAACTAATTGAATAGTATTCTCTATGAGAATAATGAAACTCTAGATCCAAGTTAAGAACTCTCCTATAGTTACCCTGGCTTATTACCAGAAGTTCAGAGCGAGTTATGAAATTAAACATAAATGGTTTAAGAAAAGTTACCCAAGGACTTGGGATAGGAAAGCTATGAGAAAGTAAGAAATGATGTATATGTGTTTAGACAGCTAGAGACAAGGAAAGATAAAGAGACAGAAAGAGATAATAAAGTTACTAGAGTACCCACCCAGGAAAATATAAAGAGAAAGAAAAAGTTAGAAAGAGAAGTGAAAGATTGAATGTAGTTATCTAGACAATTAGAAGCAAATAGAGATAGAGGTACGGAAGTAGATAAATAAGAAAATGCCAAGACCTATAGTAGTAAGAACTAGAAAAATAAAGTAAGATAATATGGAAGACACCAGAACTTGGGATAGAAAAGAAGAGTATAACAAGCCTAAACAAGCGTAAAATGCCGAGTAGACTAAATCAAAGTTTCTTGGTATAGATAACGAGTTGATCCAATAACCATTGAGTACTTCGTATAGATAACGATTTCCCAAGTAACCAATGATAGCCATACGACAGTAGAAGCAAGAAATCAAGATTAGCTATGGAGATTTTTAATAAGACGTGAGATACCTTAAGGACATAGAGATTCTAGATTCTCCAAACCTAGGCTCACAGACAAATAGGAAAAATGACGTCAGGAGAATGATTAGTTGCTCTAACCAAGTAATCCAATAAATACGAACCCGACCTATCCAGATCCTCTACCCCACAATGCCAGTCAAGGAAGTTGTCCTGATAAAATCTAACTCATACCTATCTTACATGAGAAATAGACTATATCAGAGCATGAAGAGTACAAGAATAAGGATACTGAAACTTATCGAGACACAAAATGTTTATCCTAGTCCCTACCAGCATAGATCTAATAACAGCAAGAGAGCCTGATGGAAGTTTACTCTAAGAATAGAAATAGGAAACCATGGAAGGTAGATAACCTAGAAAAGAATTCAGGAAGTCTCAAAAGGTATGAAGAAGAGAACCCATAATAACCCAAAGATTTAGACACGACAGCACAAGGTTTGCAAGACTAGTAGGAGTCCACAAGATAGACCAAATGCCGTAGAACCCACAGATAAGCCCAAATCAGTAGAAATCCATAGAGGAATATAAGAATGGACCCGTGGAGTTGGAGATATTTAGGAAGTGGCAAGAGTACCCGTATGGACGATAGAATAGAGTGACCAAGTCGAGATTTATAGCAAGAAGAGGAAGTGGAGATCTAAGAAGCAGATAGAAGAAGGAACCACTGCTAGCCTCGGTAACAAGGTGTAGAGCAAAGAAATAGGATATCCAAATAATAAGAGGAACACGAGAAGTGATAAGGAAAATTCAATGCATCTGGGCACAAACGTAACGAAATGAGAAGATAGCAGTGTAAAGAATTGATGATAGTTGTGGGACACCAAGATGTGAAATAGTCGACCAATTTCCTGTAAAATGAACGAGGACATTTTCTTCTGGAAACTTTGATTCTAGTAAACATATAGATACCGAACTACACATGTGAGCATATATCCATTCTCAATTTAGAGCCTAGTAAAGAAAAGAATCAGTAAAGGAGAAACATAAAATAGAATAGTTTGAAGCTATAATAATTTGAGCAAAGCTGGAAGCCATAATAGGATTGGGGAATCCTTAAAGAAGTAAAGATTTTATAAGTACAAAGAGATCTAGGAGAACGACTCTTAGGAGCATAGAAAATAACTTATAAAGAGTCTAATGATATTAAGAAAAAGGTTTAGGTAAAGAGTAGCCCATGGAACAAAGATTTAATAAGAGATGTCCTAAGTAGTCGAAGTATATAGAGTTTTCAAGAGAGTAAAGAGAGTAAAGAGTTTAAATTACTAAGACAAGAAAGGAACCCTTGTAGCAGAGCAAGCCTCATAGGAAAGATAGCAAAGAGAGTATAGTAGTATTCAGAGAAAAGAATATAGCGACCATAGAGAGTTAAGTAACAAAAATTAACATGAAGGAGTAAAGAAAGATTACAAGGAAGTTGTTAGAGAGCATGACTCTAGAAGGATTGTGTAGGAGATATGGAGTGATTGATTGTTGAAAATGGTCAGGAGTGAGGTTGGAGAAGGTAAGCCAGACAAGTTTTAGCAGTAATACCCTTGTGTAAGAAAAGACACCCGACATGTATTCATGGGAGTCCTAGACGAAGAGTATGTGTCACCGAATCACCATAACAAAATAGCCTCAAGATAAGTTCCCACCCTCCCAACCATCGATAAATTAAGATAGCAATGATAAACTTCGATGATTGTCTCAAGATATTTCCAGAAACAAGAGAATATGTAGTGGAATAGATCGAAACAGAAAACCCATAGATATAGTACCAGAACAGAATAGAAGAGGGAATAGTTCCAAATGAGAGATTAAGAAGAGAAGTTATCTAGATTAAAAAATAAAGAGAGAAATAACAGCGTTAAAATGACTAGAGATTTACAAGAGATGACATCTTTTGGATGGGGAGACAGAGATATAGATTGTAGAAGTGTCACTTATAGAACATAGCATGAGAGTAAATAAAAAGCTCAGAAGGCACAATGTTTGGAAGCAAAAATAGAAGAATGAAACAACAAGGTTTCTTAGTATCGGTTTAGACCACGAGTAGAGGGTGTTTTAGTAGATGTGTATCAATTACTGTAATGTTGCAATTAGTATAGCAGATGAATCCTCAAAGTTCAGTAAAATGACATGTGTTTGAGAAACAATCCTTGGCGACACTAAGATATGGAAAATAAGTTAAGGTGGAATATCGTAACCAGATTTTTAGTAACAATGAAAGCAAAGTATAGAAGAATATGAGCTTTAGCCAGGACCAAATTGCCAATGCTGATGTTGATAGTTGAGAATGTGATTTAGGCACCAGAGTATATACAATCAATTTGAACCTGTAGCTAATCAAGGAGGACCACTAGGAAACTACCTAAGAAGAAATATTTCGAGTATCAGCGTCAATAGTAGATAACATCAACAAACTAAGAAGCCCTAAACCTCATAGAAAAAGCAGAAATTTTGGAACTTAAAGAGAGAAGCTCTTAAGCAGTCGAATGTTGTAAGGAGAATATAGGAATTTAATAGCTAAGTGATGAGAAAGAATATTAATATCAATTTGGACAAGTGGAGCAAAGGAATACTGAGTACATGTATGGAGACATCAGAATCTTTAGTGAGAGTCAAAGATACCAGTTACTAAGAACCTGATCAAGTTAAGTAATTATGGAGCATAAGTAAAGATCTATAAAAAAAAGAAAAAAAAAAGGATTTCCGAGAGATAAGGAATATTGAGCACGGCTAAAGGTCCAGAAATACGGTAGGTAAGAATACCCATCGAAGATCTTATGAAACAACAACAAGGTAATACTTCTCAATAAAGAACCTAAAGAGATATTCACTAAAGCCACAAATTATCAAGTAGCTTACCCAAGCATGACAACCGGTGGGATACATGTGTTCAAAGAAACAGAATATCAATGCCTATCAGTTAGGTGGTAAATATTTAGTCAGGTAGAGATTTTCGTTGGTAAGTCAAATAGAATCTTTGATGACATAGTATAGTTCCAGCAGAATAAGCACACAGAAGGTCATCGGTGTAAGTGTCCTAGACATGCCACGGGATCTCTAAGCGTGATTCGTGTGTTAATAAAATCAAAAATAAGTTGCGGAGGACTTACATTGATCATTTGAGTTCAAAACTTTTATGGATGTTGAAGCTTTCAAGCTCATGGGTGAGTATCCCTATCACCATCATTCGACTCTCTTATGTGCTAGCAAGAACAAAAGTGGCTGAATTTTGCCCTCCAAGAGAAGCAACAATTCACTGGAGATAAGAAGCAATCGGCCTGGAGATCAGAAGCCAATCTGCCTAAATGAACAAAGGCCTTTCGTCCATCCTACAAAAACGAGGGGAATTGCCTTTTGTTTTGCAATTTTAAATCAAAGGCCATTTCAGCCATCTTCAAAAGAAGACAAAATTGCCTTTAACTTTTCATTTGGCCAAATTCAGTGGCCTTTCTGCTTTTGTTTCTCATTCGGCCATTTCAGAGAGAGAAGCCATTTTCACCTTTTTCATTCAGAGGCCAATATCGGCTAAGTCTTCTAAAGACTAGGAAGAAGCAATTGCTCGGCCAAAAATTGGGAAAAAGATAATAATGAATAATAAAAATTCATTAATGTATTTTTCTTTTTCAAAAGGCAAAGAGTGTTTTACAAGTTTCCACCAAAACCCATCATCCACTTCTATCACCAAAGGTGACTGATGATGTAAGTTAAATGGGCCCCACTTTAAATTTAAGTGGGCTTGCTCAACACACTTTTGGGCTCGGGTTCATTTAATCCGATTAAACAAATTTTTTGTGTCGCGACTTAATTAAATCCGATTAATTAAATAATAATGCCTAGCAAAATTATTATGAAAGCCGCTTACGAATTAATTCCAAATCAATTCGTTCGCACGAATTAAAATCCAATTTTAATTCCGCATTGAAATCAAATTTCAATTAATATATCTAATATATTATTTAGCCAATTAAATAAATTAAATAGTAAAATCTAATTAACTATTAAATTTACTTTGCCGATTAATTCCAAATTAATCACGTTCTCTCCTCTCGACGAATTTAATCCAGATAAATTCTCGACGCAATCAATCCCAGATTAATTCTTTCTCTGATAATTAATCCCAGATTAATTCTTTAACTTAATTAATCCCAGATTAATGTTGTTCGAGTCAAATATCATCGGTGAATCTTTGGGATGCGACCCAAGAGATCCCTAGATATGTTGGCAGCAAATACGGTTATCGGACTATCCGAATACATGCGTACCCGGTACCACATTCTTACCGATTTACAAGACATGGTTGGCTTCTAGCAAAACACTGTGCCTACCCAATTCTCCAGAAAAATTCTTCTACGGAATACATGATCTTTGTCAGGCGTAGTATACGTAGTATTGCACATTACGATCCCGTTTCGGATGTCACATGATAGGCCTGGGGCTGGAGTTGTTTCTACCCCATACGAAACATATATCAGATCACTATCAACTAGTCTCTTTATGATCATAAAGTCATGACCTAGTCATACTTCCCCGATGGCTATAGCACTGTAGAGTACTAGTTCTGTATCCATGCGTGATCATCATCTCTATATGACTGAAGTGATACTTCCATCTTGACATCACACCCAATACACTACGATTCTCAATATAACCAGAAGAGGCGTACACAGAACCTGTGAAAACCTTGGACGACCAAAACCAAAGTATATTGATTGTCGCAAGTATTAGTGATGCAAGTCTCAGGTTAAGACCAAATACACCAACCCTGATTCAGATTCCCATAGACACATAGACATACTACCAATGAGATTCCGAGGGGTCTATCCAGAGCGAAGCTGTTTCCGTACCATCAGTAAACAGAACCTCCTATTACACTTGCATGAGTATCCAATACCCAAATATATGAGAACTATGTTGTTACGCTTCCATAACACGCACAAGTGTAATACTAGCTTATTCCGCATTATCGATGTCCAGTCTCGATAATACTACGACTATGGATATTTAATGATTAAACCTTTGTGGATTAATATTGTCTCGTATCTTATTAATTCGGAACTAATCATATGGACTTTTATCATTTATATATCCAGGTAATCTAATTATAAATGATAAAAGAACAATTTCCTTTGTCACATAGTTAATTTATACAACAACACCATGTTCTGTACAAATAGTGGGTCATAATTTTTCACCTGTACACAGTTATGCATCACTATTTGTACAGAACATGGTATTGTTGTACAAATTAACTATGTGACAAAGGAAATTGCTCTTTTATCATTTGTAATTGGATTACCGGGATATATAAATGATAAAAGTCCATATGATTAGTACCATATTAATAAGATATGAGAAAATATTAATCCACGTAAGGTTTAATCATTAAATATCCCTAGTCGTAGTATTATCGAGACTGGACATCGATAATACGGAATAGGCTAGTATTGCACTTGTGCGCATTATGGAGGCATAATGGCATAGTTCTCATATATTTGGGTATTGGATACTCATGCAAGTGCAATAAGAGGTTCTCTTTACCGATGGTACGGAAACAGCTTCGCTCTGGATATATCCCTCGGAATCCCATTGGTAGTATGATTAGTGTTTATGGGAATCTGATCAGGGTAGGTGTATTTGGTCTTAACCTGAGACTTGTATCGCTAATACTTACGACAATCAATATACTTTGGTTTTGGTCGCCCGGGGCTTCAACAGGTTCTGTGTACGCCTCTTCTGGGTATGCTGAGAATTGTAGTATATTGGATGTGATCTCAAGATGGAAGTATCACTTCAGTCATATGGAGATGATGATCACGCAGGATACGGAACTAGTACTCTTTAGTACTGCAGTCATTGGGATAATATGACTAGGTCATGATTATCCGAATATAAAGACTAGTTACCAGAGATCCGATTTATGCTTCGTACGGGGCAGACATAATTCCAGCCCCAGACTTAGCATATGACATTTGATACTGGATTGTAATACGCAATACTACGTAAACTACGTCTGATAAAGTTTACATATTCCTTTAAAGAATATTTCCGGAGAATTGGGTAGGCACGGTTCTTTACTAGAAGCCAACCATGTCTTGTAAATTGGTGTGAATGTGGTACCGGGTACGCACGTATTCGGATAGTTCGATGACCGTATTTACTGCCAACATATCCAAGGATCTCTTGGGTCGCTTCCCGAAGATTCACCGTTGAGATTTGACTGGAACAAAATTAATCTTGGATTGATTATGAGAGAGAAAATTAATCTGGGATTAATTACGGAAATAATTAATCTGGGAATTAATTATTATAAGAGAGAATTTATCTGGGATTAAATTCGTCGAGAAGAGAGAACGCGATTAGTTTGGAATTAATCGGCAAAATAAATTTAATAGTTAAATTGGATTTTTCTATTTAATTTATTTAATTGGGCTAAAATAATATATTAGACATATTAATTGAAATTATATTTCAATGCGGAATTAAAATTGGATTTTAATTCGTGCGAACGAATTAATTTAGAATTAATTCTCAAGTGACTTTCGTAATAATTTTTCTAGGCATTATTTTTAATTAAATTGGATTTAATTAAGTCGCAATGGTAATTCGCTTAATTCAGAATTAAGTGAAACCAGGCCCGAGTGAAGTTGCGTGTTGGATTGTCCGACTTAAATTTGGAATTTAAAGTGGGGCCCACCAACTTACATCAAAGTGTTTGACACTTGTTGGAATTTGGTAGTTGGTTGTGAATAAAAAAATGGATTGCTTTAAATTCACTCCAACCAATTCCAACACTTTTTGTCTTTAATTTTTTATAGGACATATACCAACTTTGCAATCAACTTAAAGATATGATTTTAGAAATCAAAATGGACATTATTCCCATTCTCTCTCAATTACCGAACACATTGCTTCTATTGGAGAGAAATTTTTCTTTCAATTTGTTTCAAGCTAGCACTTAAATGAGTGAATCAATGTGATAGGAAAACTCACCCAAGTGTTGGAAACACTCAAGAAAGCTTGGAGCTTCCACCGAAATGCATGAAAAGTTTTGAAACTCATCCGATCAATGTAAGTTATTCAGCAAACTTTCTTGATTAATTCACACACAAATCACTCTTAGACGATCTTGGCATGTTCTAGGAACACTTACAATGGTATCAGAGCCTCCTAAGATTGATTTGAAAAATCTAGGGTTCATGACTTTAATTTGGGATTTTTTGGCTTGGTGCTTGATTTGCCTAAATTGATGATTTGGTTATGTTTATATGATGTTGAATTGGATTTATGCATTGTTGGATCTGTGAAATATTGATTAGATCAAAAATCCCCAAATCCTAAGCTTGGCCGAATATATACCCTAGAATAAGCTCATGGGAATTTTTGAAATTTGACATATTGGATGTGTTGTTGGCATGATAGAAATATTGAATGTCGATTTGAATTGGATTGAAATCAAATTGAATGATTTTTTGTATGCCTTTGCCGTGAGTTTGAAAATGTTTTAGAATTGATTTTGCCCCAATTTTGTGTTGGACATGAATTTGGGAATTAGGCATGATTAATTGAATTAATTAGTATTTTGGAAGCATTAGATTAATTAATTAATTATGGTAATTACACTTGAATTGAATTAATTTATAATTTGGAATAATGAGTTAATTTAATTTATTGTATCTGGGCTTAATGGGCTTGATTGGGCCAAGTTTGGTTTAGGATAATTGGTTGGATCCAATTGGGCCTAAAACCATTTCCATAAAGTCCAAATATGATAATTGGGCCTTTAAAATTTAATTGGGCCTAATGGGCCTAAATTGATTTTTGGCATAGGGTGATTCCTAATTGGGCCTTGGCATCTTGGGTTTGACCCATAATTACCAAAGCCCATGCCTTAAGAATTAATTGAAAGCCAATTGGACTTTAATTGAATAGTATTGGATACTAATTGCGCCTTTGAGACCCGTTGAGATTGGATTTGGAATCCAAGTCTAAAAGGCACTTTTAAAAGTGTAATTATTTAATTTGGAATTAAATATGAATTAGTATTGAATATAATTTAAATTGGATTTAAAATTTTAGTTCGATATAATTCAAGAATACTTACGTTGAGTATTTATTCTTAAACGAGTTGGACTCGCGCAAATCAAATTGTTGTTTGAACATTGGATGGTCACTAATCAAAGATTAATTAATTGGATTAGATTGATTGATAACATGCTTTTTGTGAATACTTGGATGTATGTATGAATAATGTATATCGGATGGATATTAGATGGGTGAGGGCAATTTTAAAAATTGTTGTAATAAATTTAGAATTTATTAAATTGGACCTGCTTGTCCAGCCAATTACCACTTTTCTCATTGTATTTCTCTTCTCACCTATTCCCCTCAATGTAAATGAGGTTTCTTTAGAAGTATTATGTAATTGGGTAGAAGTATGAATAAGGCTAGCGGGAGAGAGGAAATTGAGAGATTTTTTCTAGGAACAATTTGTTGTATATCCATCTGTATATCATTGTTAATTTTATCCGCGCCTTATTATGCTTTTAGAATGCATGCTTAAGGATGTATGATAAGACCTAATTAAATATAATAATTGGTTGCCAATTTATGCGAAAAACCCTCATTTTATATTAAGCGTTTTTCCTTCCATTGAGTGATTCTCTCTCAAGATCTAAAATTGGCATTGGTTTGTTGGCCAAAATCAAGACCTTTGTCCATCGCGGATGTGTTTGAATCATGAAGGCTTTGTTCCATATCGTACGCCTTGGGCATGTTGTGATTTTTTGGCCAAAGTCAATGTCACTTCTTGTTCATCGGCCTCGATTACGAAGCGTTCCCACTGTCAATGGGTCACGCTTAACTGGTTTCATTAAGCTTGTTGAGCCAAAACCAAGGCTTAGTTGATTCAGAAGAAAAAAGTTAGGCAATATATTGGATATATTGGCATATAATGGATATATGTTTCAGACTTGGAGGTCCACCTACTGGATCTAGGAATTGGATGAGATCCAATTGATATCAGAGATCTACCTAGTTAAGTTTCATACAACTTGTTGTCCAAAGTCAATGTTGTGTGTTATTTAACGGGATCCTAGCCCACTAGGAAACTAGGTTTCCCAAGTACTCCACAGAGGGTTAGAGGCTTGCCGAAAAATAGTGGGAGGCAGGTATTAAATTTGTAATTTCATTTAGATAATTGCCGATACGCGCTAATTTCATTTTTCGTCATTAATACTTTATATATGTATTAGTTAGACTAATATTCAATTGTTGTTTTAATTTAACAGTTGGACTGTATTCAAACTACTTCACTTGTAGTTGGTTATATAATTGGATTATAGTAATCAATACATTTGAATGTAACCAATCAATTATAGTTGATTATATAGTTGGACTATAGTAATCATTATATTCGATTGTACCCGAAATTGTTGATTGGATAGTTGGACCATTGGAATCAAGATAACGGAAAGATTAGCGTTTAGAACATAATCCTGGGTGGAAATGTCTTTAAACGGCTTCAATTTTCAGATTAGGAATAGAATCTCAGGATAGTCCTAGGAGCAGAGAAGTTACTTTATTTGATAAGAGTGACCTCTCGGGCTTGAGCCCGAAGTTGAGCACATTGTGGAGCATGAACTTTGGAAGACTCATGGTGATGATAACTTTAGTGCTCAATCCATTATACCTGCTGCCATGACTCTTTAATTTCGTCGTCAGAACTAAGGATTAGATCATTATACCATGATGTTGAAATTAAAGGATCTTAATAGATCTGAACTTAGATCTTAGAAGTACGAATTGCAAAAGAAGCTCTTTCACTCGCGTATGTCAGAGGGTACATCTGTCGAGCACTAGATGTCGCAGATGATTGCTAACATCGAACAGCTAGGTTAGCTGGGCAATACCTACGAGGACGAGACTTCCAAAGATTTGATCTTACAGTCTCTGCCCGAATGCTGAGGCAGGTTCATTAAGAACCAAGAGAAAACTCTTGGAGACTTGATGGCTATGCTCAAGGAGGCAGAGCCAGAGCTTCTAAAAAGGGGCAAAGGCAAAATCGTCACAGTCTTCTGGGAAGACAAATGACATATTCCAAGATGTCTACTTAAACTATGGCAAACGGGGTCACTGGATGCGTGACTGCCGTATGGACAAATCAGACATGAAGGAAGCGAAGGCGGGCAATGCTCCGACTTCAAAAATGTTTTTTATAAACATGACCACTACTAGATTAAAAAAAATTGGATTTTTGATACTGGATGTGGAACATACATATGTACTGATGTGCGGGATCTGCTGATGTGCAGGATACTGACTTCAGATGAGATCGACCTATGAGTCGGAAACAGGACATGAGTCGTTGTTTTGGCCATAGAAACCTAAGTTTTGGAACTGCCCATTGGGCAAGTACCTAAATTATGAGACTGTTATAATGTATCTAGTTTGACTAGGAACATTATCTATTATCTCTGTATCTAGTTTAACCCGTTGCGGGTATACCTTTATATTCTAGAACACTAAGTGTTTTATTTATAAAGATGATATTGAGATAAGCACATTAGATGTGAATAACAGTATTTATATTTAGAATATAAATGAATCTCAAACAAGTAATATGACAAACAAAAGCTCAAACTGAATACATCTGTTGAGACTTAAAAATGGCATTGTTGTCTGGGACACATTAACAAGACTCGTATATCCACACTTTCGAAGAGTGGATACTAGGACGGATTTGATTCTAATTCAAATGATGTCTACGAATCTAGTTTATTAGGCAAAGTGCCTAAAACACCTTTTACTTGGTAAAAGTGCAAGTGCCACCGATCTGTTAGCCCTCGTTCACAGTGACATAAGTGGGCCCATGTCTAACTAGACTAGAAGTGGATATGAACACTTTGTAACCTTTATGGATGTGGCATCGCATTATGGTTATGTGTATCTTATGAAACATAAGTCAGAATATTTTGAGTAATTCAAAGAGTTTCAACACGAAGTAAAAGACAGACCGGTAAAAGTATTAAAACATCACGATTGGACCGTGGTGGAAATACTTAAGCAATAAATTTCTCGATTATTTGAAAGAGTATGGTATTCTTTCATAGTGGACTCCTCTCGGAACACCTCAATTAAGTGGTGTGTCCGAACAGAGAAACCAAACTTTGTTGGACATGGTAAGGTTAAGGATGAGTCGCTCTGAGCTACCAATTTCCTTCTGAGGATACACATTAAATAATGCAATACTTATTTTGAATAAGGTTCTATGAAAATATGTTAGACAGACTTCAAATTAGATATGAACAGGAAAGACACCGGGTTTCTCATTCTTGAAGATTTGGGAATGCTGGGCATATGTTTGGATGGTGCTAAACTGCCAAACCGGATAAGCGCCTATTTGTAATTTTTTATCCTAAGAAAACAAAAGTATAGTACTTATACAACTCACAAGAGAACAATTCAATTATTGCTCTCCATGCGATTTTCCTAAGAGGAATTCCTACATGCAGTGGTAAGTGGGAGGAAAGTAAAACTCGATGAAAATCAGAGTAATACTGTTCCAGGCACCGATTCCTCACGGAACACAAACAATTCATCAAGGATGAAACTATACCACAATCTTCAAACACATAAGAACCGCGTAAGTCGGAGAGTGTCAAAAAACAACATGGGAGGTATGGGTTTTTGATCTCACCTTATGTAGATGTCAATCTTATTGAGGAAGACGAACCAGCTACGTATGAGGAAGTGATACAAGGTATCGACTCATTTTATGGCAAAGTGCCATGAAGTCCGAAATGGATTCCATGTATACCAACTAAGTTTGGACACTGGTTGATGTACTAGAAGATATTGTGCTTATTGGTACTAAATGAGTCTTCATGGTGAAGACATACATGGATGGCAACATACAAATATACACAGCTAGGCTTGTACAGAGAGGGTATCGTCAACGACATAGTGTCGACTGCGATAAAATTTTTTCACATGTTGCCATGATTAAATTCATTCGGATAATGCTTGCTAATGCTGCATGTTTCATTTATGAAATATGGCAGATGGACGTCAAAACCGCTTTCCTTAACGGAAACCTTTTGGAGGATGTTTATAAACATCCTGACGGTTTTATCGTACCAAAACATGCAAACAAGGTTTGCAAGTTAATTCAATCCATTTATAGATTGAAGCAAGCATTGTGTTCTTGGAACCAACGATTTGATGAGATCACAATGGTATGTGATTTCATTCAAAACGAATATGATTCTTGTGTATATAAGAAGGTTAGTGGGAGCGCACTGACAATGAATGTCCTATAAGTTGATGAAGTATTGCTTTTTAGCAATAACATTCCCATAATATAATCGGTGAAAGCTTGGCTTTCGTTAAAATTCTCCATGGAATACCTGGGAGAAGCAGGCTTTATTCTAGGAATAAAGATCTACTGGGATAGATCTAGAAAGCTGCTGACAACCCTCCCAAAGCTCGTACGTTTTTTAAAATGTATGTGACCTGATGTCTCATATGCTTTGAGCTTATGTAGACGCTATAAGGCCAATCCAATTGATGGTCACTGGATTAACATAAAGAACATCCTTGAGTATCTTGGACGAACTAAGGATGCTTTCTGAAAATATGGGGAAAAGAGAACTTGAGGTGACTAGGTTCACCGCTGTAAGTTTCCAAACCGATAAAGATGAATTTAAGTCGCAATAAGGGTACATATGTAGTTTGAATAACGGAACAGTGAGGTGGAAATCTTCCAAGCAAGATACTATTGCCGAATAAATAACAAAAGCGGAACATTACTGCAGCTGAGGCAGCAAAAGAAGCATTTTGGATCTATATAATCCTAATTGGATTAGGTGTAGTTATGTTAGCAGCTGAGCTAGGCTACAACACAGGCTAAGGAACCGTGGTCTCATCAACGATCAAAGTATGTACTTCAACTATTTCATCTGATTCGTAAGATCATACATCGCGGCGATGTGATGATCGAATAATTCACATATAATAATAACCTTGTAAATCCGCTGATGAAAGCGATATCTCAGCATAAGCATGAGCGACCCGTACATAGTTCAAGCGTAGGACACTTGAGTGATTGGCTATAGGCCAAGTGGGAGATCCTCGAATAATTATGACTCATAGCATCAGTATTTGTACAGAACATGGTGTTGTTGTACAAATTAACTATGTGACAAAGGAAATTGCTTATTTGTCATTTGTAATTGGATTACCTGGATATATAAATGATAAAAGTCCATATGATTAGTACCGTATTAATAAGATATGAGACAATATTAATCCACGTAAGGTTTAATCATTAAATATCCCAGTAGTAGTATTATCGAGACTGGACATCGATAATGCGAAATAGGCTAGTATTGCACTTGTGCGCATTATGGAGGCATAATGGCATGTTTCTCATATATTTGGGTATTGGATACTCATGCAAGTGTAATAAGAGGTTCTCTTTACCGATGGTACGGAAATAGCTTCGCTCTGGATAGACCCGTCGGAATCCCATTGGTAGTATGACTATCTGTCTATGAGAATCCGAATCAGGGTAGGTGTATTTGGTCTTTGTTGGTTTAAATCTAGGTCCCAAGATCATACAAGTCATGAAAACATGCGTGAATACACCAACGGAGGTAGCGGAATACTCACATCGATCGATTGAGTCGATTTGGAGACGATTGAAGGCCAAAAACGCACTGCCTTGGCGCATGAACTGCAGCAGTCCACTGTCTCCAAAAACAGAAATTTGAGATGCGAAACGGAGCTCCTAGCTTCGTCGGACGGATCCCGGCTCATGGTCGAACCTCCCTACCACCTTCGCAAGACTTGTAGTGTGCTAGCACTTGGATTTCTCACCATGAAAACCCAACTCTTGCTTCCCTAAAGCTCACATTTTTCTGGTTCAAAACCAGTGAAGAAATGCCTATTATTGGCGTGAGAGAGTGAGAGAGAATTGAGAGAGATGAAAGATGTGTGTTATATCTCAAATGTGTAAAAGACTTTTACTTATATATTTTCCAAAAATATATAACAATTACCATTTATTTTTCTTTTTCAAAAATCAAAATAAAAGGTAATAGTCTCCCACCAAACAACATCAACTATTCCAACAACTACCATCACTCAAAGTGACTAGTTGTCTTTTCAATCAATCAATCAATCACATCAATCAATCACATCACTCAAAGTGACATTTGATTTGACGCTTGATGTGACGAATGATTTGACGCTTGATGCGACTTGCGTTGCCGCACTCGAATTCGAAATACGAATGCGCTCGCAATCACACTCGGGGTCGGGTTCGCTAATTCCAAATTAACAATTTTTCCGTTGCGTCGTAATTAGATGATTACGCCTAGCAAATTCACTATTCACGTCGCTAACGAATTAATTCTAAATTAATTCGCTCGCCCGAATTAAAATCTAATCTTAATTCCGCGTCGAAATCTAATTTCGTTTAATATATCGAATATATTAATTTACCGATTAATTCCAAATCAATCGTTATCTCTCTCTAGACGATATTTTATCCTAGATAAAATATCTCCATAATTAATCCTAGATTAATTTTCTCTCTCTTCTATATAATCCCAGATTATTCAAGAGTGCGAGTTGTGCGTCATCGGTGGATTATCGGGAAGTGACCCATGAGATCTCCGGATAAGTTGGCAGTAAATACGGTCGTCGGAGTATCCGAATCACGTACGTACCAAGTACTACGATCTACCGATTTACGAGACAAGGTCGACTCCTAGCAAAGCACCAAGTCTACCCAATTCTCCGGACATATCCATCTAAGAATATTAAGATCTGTATCAAGCGTAGTATACGATTGTATTGTGTATATCGGCCCAGTATCGGATAGTCACGTGCTAGGCCTGGGGCCGGATAAGTGTCTGCCCCGTACGAAGCACATGTCGGATGTCTGGCAACTAGTCTCTATAATCGGATATACATGACCTTGTCATAATATCCCGATGGCCGCGCAGCACTTAAGAGCACTAATACCGTATCCAGCGTGACATCATCTCCACTATGACTGGAGTGATACTTCCGTCTTGACATCACATCCAATGCACTACGATTCTCAATATACCCGGCATTGGCGTACACAGAACCCGTTAGAGTCCTAGACGACCTCAACTAAAGTATATCGATTGTCGCAAGCATTAGCGATGTAAGTCTCAGGTTAAGACTATACACACCTACCTTGATTTCGGCCTCCCATAGACACATAGTCATAATACCAATGGGATTCCGAGGGGTCTATCCAGAGCGAAGCTGTTTCCCGTACCATCGGTGAAACACGACCTCCTATCGCACTTGCATAAGTATCCAATACTTATATATATATGAGAACTATGTCGTTGTGCCCTCACAACGCACACAAGTGCAATACTAGCCTATTCCGCATTATCGATGTCCAGTCTCGATAATACTCCGGCTAGGGATATTTAATGATTAATCCTTCGGGGACTGATACTGTCTCATATCATTCTCAATCCAGGAACTAATCATAGGGACCTCTCTTCATTTATATATCTAAGGTGATCTAATCACAAATGATGAGAGTGCAATTTCCTTGTCACATAGTTAATTTGCTACAACAACACAATGATCTGTGCAAATAGTGACGCTATGGGTCATTTTGTCCAACAATCTCCCACTTGGCACATAGCCAGTCACTCGAGTGTCTAACACCCGAACTATGTACGGTTCGCTCAAATTGTTAAGGAAAGGTTTTCGTCAGCGGATTTGTATGATTATCGTCTGACGCGATTTATACGATCATCACATCGCCACGATGTATGATCCGAACGAATCAGATGATTTAGAAGTTTATATCTGGATCGTCGATGAGACCTTTAATTCCTTAGCCTGTGCTGACGCCTAGCTCAGCTGCTAACAGAACTATATCTAATCTAATTAGATTTATTATCGACCCAAATGGCTTCTATTGTTGCCTCAGCCGCAGCAATTAATCCGAATTTGTTGTTTATTCGGCAACAGTATCTTGCTCGGAAGATTTCCAGCTCACTGTCCCGTTATTCAAACTTTATAGTACCGCAGTATTTTACTGTTTGGAAACTTGCAACAGTGATCCCAGTCACTTCAAGTTCTCCTTCTCCATAGTTTTAAGACAACATCTTTAGTTCTATAAGATACTAACAGATGTTCTTAACTTCAATCCAGTGACTATCACTTGGATTGACCCGATTGTGACTCCATATGCTCGAAGCGTATGAGACACCCTATCAAGTACATTTTAAATGTACAATTTCCCAGAGAGTGTTAACAACTCCAAATCTATCCCAGTAGATCTTTATTCCTTGAATAAAGGTTGTTACTCCCCAGAATTCTACGGAGAATTTCTATTGAAAGAATATCTATGAAAGCCAAGCTTTCACCAATTGTTTTATGGGAATTTCACTGTCAGTGCCCTCTCCCACTAACCTCCTTATATACACAAGAATTATTTCGTTTTGATTCAAATCATAAACCATTATGATTATTTCAAAACGACAGTTCCAAGAACCTTATGCTTGCATTAATCCAAACATGGATTGAATAACCCGCAAACCTCGTTTGTTGGTTATACAAAATCGTCAGGATGTTGTAAACATCCTCCAAAAGGTTTCCTTTTCAGGAAAGCGATTTTGATCTGCATCTGACACATTTCATAAATGAAATATGCAGTATTAACAAGCATCATCAAAATGGATTTACTATGGCAACAGGTAAAAGGTTGAACCGTTATTAACACAATGTTGATAACGATACCTTTTCAGTCACAAGCCTAGCTTTGTACGTTGGTCTGTTGCCATCCATGTATGTCTTCCTTGAAGACGATTACAGTACCATTAGGCACAATGCCTTGTGGTACAACAACTAGTATCCAAAATAGTTGTTATACATGGAATCCACTTCGGATTCATGGCACTTTGCCATAAAAGGGAGTCGATACCTCGTATCACTTCCTCAAAACGTAGTCGGATGGTACACCTCCATAAGATTGACATCTTTATGAGGTTAGATCAGAAACCCATACCCTAGGTTGTTTTCTGACTCTATCCGATCTACGAAGTTCTTGTGTATTTGAAGATTAATGGTATAGATTCATCATAGATGAACTATTTGTGTTCCATTAAGGACTTCGTGCCTTGAACAGTATTACTCCGATTTTCATCGAGTATCACTATCCTGTTAGACAGTAATGACCCATAGCGTCACTATTTTGTAAATGATATTGTATTATTGTACAAAATTAACTATGTAGTAATGAAATTGCCTTTTACCGTTTTGTAATTTATTTACTTTGATATATAAATGGTAAAAGTCCCTATGATTAATTCCGGATTGAGATGATATGAGACAATATCAATCCATAAAGGTTTAATCATTAAATATCCCTAGTCATAGTATTATCGAGATTGGACATCGATAATGCGGAATAGACTAGTACTGCACTTGTGCGTGTTGTGAGGGCACAACAGCATAGTTCTCATATATTTGAGTATTGGATACTTATGCAAGTGCGGTAGGAGGTTGTGTTTTACCGATGGTACGGAAAACAGCTTCGCTCTGGATAGACCCCGCGGAATCCCATTGGTAGTATGTCTGCGTGTCTATGGGAGTCCGCTTCAGGGTAGGTGCATATGGTCTTAACCTGAGACTTGCATCGCTAGTACTTGCGACAATCGGTAGACTTTAGTTTTGGTCGTCCAGGGCTTTAACAGGTTCTGTGTACACCTCTTCTAGGTTTATCGGGAATCGTAGTGTATTGGGTGTGATGTCAAGACGGAAGTATCACTTCAGACATATGGAGATGATGATCGCGCAGGATACGGAACTAGTACTCTATAATGGTTGCAACCATCGGGATAATATGACAAGGTCAGGATTATCCGATTCAAAGAGACTAGTTGCTTGATGTCCGATATATGTATCGTACGGGGCAGACACATCTCCAGCCCCAGGCCTTACATGTGATCATCCGATACTGGATCGCTATACACTATACTACGGTATACTACGCCTGTTATAGATCTTATATTCCAGTAAGAATATTTCTAGAGAATTGGGTAGACATGGTGTTTTGCTAGAGGCTAACCTTGTCTTGTAAATTGGTTAAAACGTAGTACTTGGTACGTACGTGTTCGGATAGTTCGACAACCGAATTTACTGCCAACATATCTAGAGGTCTCTTGGTCGCTTCCCGAAGATTCACCGATGACGTATGATTCAAACTCAATTAATCTTGGATTAATTACGGAGAGACTTTATCTTGGATAAAGTACTATACATAGAGAGAGAACGATTAATTTGGAATTAATCGTAAATTATTATATTCGATATAATAATCGAAATTCGATTTCGACGCGAAATTAAAATTAGATTTTAATTCGGGCAAACGAGTTAATTTAGAATTAATTCGTTAGCGACGTAAATAATAATTTCGCTAGGCGCAATTATTATTTTAAATTCGATTTAATTAACGTCGCGACGAAAGTTCGGTATTCGGAAATATCGAACCCGAACGCGTGAGTACGCGTGGGCCCACTTTCATTTGGGTTGTGTGGGGCCTACATGACACATGTCATTTTATGCATTATTTAATTGTTAATACATTGCATGGTGATAGTGTACAATACACTCAATGGTTTTTGCATGGAGTTGAGTGTTTGACACTCTAAGCCATTGCATGATTTGTGTCATAAGTTTATTATTAATTTAATAAATATTATGGCATAAATATAAATTGATTTTTGTAACAAAATCATAACACTCTTTCCCTCTCATGACCGAAAACTTCACTGCAGTTTTTGGCTCTCCATTTTTCTTCCATTTTCTTAAGAACTTTGTGAAGAAGGGGTATAAGTTTTAGAACTTTAATACACATCTTTGGCTAGCACCATCAAGGGATCATACAAAGGTGTTATGGAAACTAATCTTTGAGCTTGGAGTGATCCAAAAGCTTGGAGCTTCCTTTTCTTACCTTGGCCGAATCATCCAAAGCACAAAGGAGGTGGTTTTATTTCATCAACGCATCCGCATTCCCGATTTGTGAGTATGATTCCGCCATACTTCATTATTGTTCATTCATTTTATATATTTGTTTGCTCTTTTGATCTTGGGACATGGATTAGATTTCCAAACAATGGTATCAATTGAGCTTAAAGAGCATGAAAATATATTAGGGTAATATTTGGGCAAAATTGATTGAAGCATGATTGATGATTTTGATTGATTAAGTATGCTTAAATGTATGTTACATTATGTTTACATTATCAATTTCATGAAAAATAAATTGGATTAATTTTTCCCTCTTGGAGAGCTTGGCCGAATACTACCTAGACCATGGAGATGATGAATTTGTTGTTTATAAGATCATGTGATGACTTTAAACGAACATAAAATGACGATTTGTGATTCGATTGGATTGAAAACGAATCGGTAATTTTTCATCACCTTGGCCGAATGCATGGAAGAAGATTAGGGACTGATTTTGATTAAATAATGTTGGACATGTATTTAAGAGATAAAATATGATTAATGGATTAATTTGTATTTTGGGAATATTGATTTAAAGGATTAAAATCATGACATTACCTTTGATTAATAATAGTTCTAAAATTTGGAATTTTACAGTTCATTAATTTGGGCTTAATTTTTGAATTAGGCCTGAAACTATTATATTTGGTGGACATAATGGGCTTGGTGTGGACCAAGTAGGTTGGGAAACTTGGATTGGATCCAAAAATGGGCCAAAATTCACTCCATAAGTCCAAATGTAAATAATGCTTTTATGTTTAATTGGGCCTTATGGCTTGATATTGTTTTTATGGCAAATGAGGGTGATTCCTTATTGGCTTGGCCATTGGGTTTGACCCACATTGACCGAAGGCCCAAGCCTAATGAAATCATTGAAAGCCCATCAGACTTTAATTAAACGGACATTGGATGTTGATTTTGTAGGGGTTGGTGCTCAGAGCGCCAATTCCCGGTTGTATTTTGTTAAATACTTCTGTAAAACATTATTATTAGTAATAATATATGCAGTTTCTATAATATAATCTAATCTTTTATATGGTAAAGACGTAATGACCTTAGAATGATTAGTCATGGTACAGTTGCAAAAGCGTCGCAACGGACATTGAGTAGTATCATGACGTTGTCATTCTCAGATAGTCCTGGTCAAGGTTTACACTACTTGGTCAGTATAGTAAACCCGTTGAGACCGGTACATGTCGTATACTGGAATATATGATTCCAATGGTTTCTCAATGAACCATTAGTCTTGGAGACTAGTATAGACGTGTAGGTGTTTACAGCGGATAAACACTGAACGACTCACCGAAGATTCTTAATGGATGGTACACCAGCGTCAATAAGAATCTTCTTGGGTTGAGTAGCACTTGTGATTCTTAGACTTGAGATGCCATTGTGGGCACATGAGACATCTTCTACACTTAGATGGCAGTCACGTCACCGATCTATTTAGATCAGACCTCCGCCTGTTCGTTGGGTGTAGATAGATCCTCAGGGTGTCCTATGTGTGTCAAGATAGGATCCGTCAGTTCTGTGACGGAGGAATTATACATTTGCGATGACCTCGACCTGTATGGTTTAGCGAGATTATCCGTGATCGTCATAATCTACGGGTGGATAGATTATGGACATGAAATTTGATTTCGTGACGGATATACCTGAACCTAGAGAGTCTCAATAATGAAACATACTCGTTGAGCACTAGAGCAACATAAATAAATAATATTGATTATTTATAAAGTCGTTTATGGTTAAACAAGATACATGCTATAGACACTAGATAGTCATTTACTTAATTATTGTGTATTTACATTTAATACTTGATTAATTTAAATACACATTAATTAATAGTCAAAATGAGTTATTTGACTTATTTCCTAATGAATATATGTTTTTTAATATTTAATGTAAATATTATACATATATTTAATAATATTTATATTTGATTAATGAAAATATAAATATCTTATGTTAGGATAATTAAAGTAATGACATTAGTTGCATTTGTTGACCAAATAAATATCTAATAAAGGTTATAAAAGATATTTATGCAAGTTGATTTACTAATAATGCAAATGAAATTGAAATTACAATTTGTTGCATTTGGTATGCAATTTCGGCCAAGCACTTTTTGCAAGTATAAATTGTTTTTCATTTTTTATTTCACTAACCCCTAATACACTTTATCACAAACAAAATTCCATTGAAGAAGGCAAAGAAAGAAAGTGAAGAAAGAAAGAAAAACCAAAGAAAAAGCTTGGATTTTGTAAGTTTCTTAAACTTACTATTAGAGAGGAATTTGTTCCTTATGATCTAGGCTACCTATCATGAGTTTCTTAAGTTATTCTTTTCTTTATTTCTTGTGGTTTTTGATGATGGAAATTTGTTTAGAAGTGTTGAGCATGTATGATGAACAAAGAGTGTAACTAGTGTAGTTATATGTATTCTTTTAAGGTTTATGAAACCATGTTGCTATTCTAGAGTTGTTGACCCACTCTTAAATGACCTAGATTTGATCTTGAGTTGTTTCATTGTGTTGAGACTTGAATTGGATGAAAGATTGATGATTGAAACATTTGATTTAATGTAATTAGCCTAATTTGTCCATTTTGTGGAAATTGAAAAATTAGGGTTTCTTACTAATTCCAAATTTGGGGGTTTTCATATATGTTGAGCATTTGGGTGTGTATATGATGCATGCAAAGTTTCATGTTGATTGGATTTCATTTGGATGAGTTTTGAAGCATGAAATGACCAAATGGTCAACTTGGGCACCATTGGTGCTCTCTCGGCATTTTAAGGAAATTTGGGGATTTTGTGGCTTTGGTGTTTTGATGTTTTGAACATGCTAAGTTCATCTTAGAAATGATTTAGAATCATTCAAAATTGATTGGATCAATTTCGGACTAAAACGGACAAAATACCATATAAGGGTAATTTGGTAATTCACTTGAATTTGATTCATTTGAAATTTTATTTCATAATTTAATTATTGGAATATTAAATAAATATGTTTATTTAATTTATCCGAGAAAAAGTTTTGAAATCTGAAAATCGGATTTTCACACCGCTTCCGCTGCGATACCGGATTCACCCCTATCAACCCCTTCAAAATGGTATCAGAGCAAGTCTGATTCTAGGCCACTTAAAATGATTAGCCTATCATTGATCAATGTTTAATCATGTTTTCTTGATTTATGCATGCTTATTAGGAACTAATTTGATTAGATTTAGGGTGTATGACACTTAGCGGAAAATCCCTAATAATAAGGTTTAAATGTAATTTGTATTTGATGCATGTTATATGGTCCGTCTTGTCAATACGGTTTATGAATACTTCTTTGTGACTACATCCGAGACAGTGCCTCTGCTGTGAGGGTGTAGCCGATAAAGATTTATTTATACCGGATGTATATTTGATACTAGATAAATTCAAGTAAAAGCGGAGTCTGAACGTGCCCTAGCTGTCAGGATTACGTAAGTAACTTGAGTTTATCATTGACGAGTATTACCTTGGTACGTCTCCTTGTGGGCCTGCCTTCGCAGCGACAACGAGAAACGGCCAGGACCGGATACTTAGGAGTCACTGTTGAGTGATTGACAAATGAGTTGTCTACCTGATGAATATACGTAGGCGAGACCGTGCCTCTGCTGTGAGCTGAATATATTCACGGGATCCACTTTTCACTATTTATATTTAATTTAATTATTAAATTTTGTATTCTGTTTTGGGATTACAGTATTGCATGATTTAGTGGGAGGGGCATATTAGATTAAAAATCCATGATCTAGTTTATGCTTTTGATATTATATGAAACTGCTTAATTTCTGCTAACCGTTTTTCGTGATCTATATGATAGATTTGCGATGGCGGGTCAATCCACAAACCAGTTTGCGCGTATGTTAGATGCGAACAAACTAAAAGGCGCTGAGAACTTTACGGACTGGGAATTGGATTTGAGGATTGTCCTCGATTCCGAGAAGTTGGGTTATGTTCTTGAGGGTCCTTTGCCCCTTGCAGTGGGTGAGGATGCTTCAGAGGAGGAACGCCAAGTTTTTGAAGCTTGGAAGAATGATGATTTAAGGGTTAAATCATACATCCTTAGTTCGCTCTCTCCGAAACTCAAGCAACAATACTATGGAACATCAGATTCCTATAGTATGATAACACGATTAAGACAATCGTTCGAGAACCAGGAACAGGTTATTGTTCACAAGGTCGCCATGGAACTGTTCCATGCGCGTCTGGATGAGGGGCAAAGTGTTAGCCCACATGTTCTTCAAATGATCGATTTGATCGATCAATTGAGGCAACATAATCTCATCCTAAATGACATTCTCGGTAGGAGTGTCATTCTTGGTTCTCTGCCAGCTTCATTCCGCCAGTTTGTGATGTACTTCAACATGCACGGGACAGTCTGCACCTACCAGGAGCTACATAGGATGTTGCTCACGGCAGAAGAGGATCTGAAGAAGGGAGTACCGACTCGCCCACCTAGATCTACTTCTCTATCTGCTTCTTCCCTAGGAATGTCCAAGGGAAAGAAGAAGAAAGGGAAGAAGAAGAAGGCCTTCGGTCCTCCACAGCAGGCGAAGATAGCTAAGCCCAAAAGGGCTTCTGAAGACAAATGCCACCACTGCGGCAAGGTCGGGCACTGGAAGAGGAACTGTCCAGATTACATTGCTCAGATCAGGAGAGACAGAGCATCTACATCAGGTACTTTTATTTTTCCAGTTATTGATTTATCTTTGGCTTGTGAAGCCGTTACATCCAGCTGGATTTTAGATTCTGCTTGTCCCATTCACATTTGCAATTCGTTGCAGGTGCTGAAGGAAAGTAGGAGGCTGAAGCCAGGGGAGATGCAGTTGCGGTTCGGGAGTGGAGACTCTTTGGATGCAGTTGCAGTGGGAGTATGCGAGATCTCATTGCCGAATGGGACACTTTTGCTTATGACTGTCATTTTGTACCGGATGTGTCGCTAATATTATATCACTTTTTGTACTTGATACAGAAGGATTTTGTATGAATATTAAGAATAGTTCTTTGTATTTATATGATAGAAATAATATTCAGATCCTTTGTTGTCCAAACCAGCATGGTCATTACACATTGCAAACTTCAAAAGATATATTAAATACTGGAGTTAATAAACGTAGTTTACCTGTAATTAATAATACTGAACTTTGGCATATGAGACTTGGTCACATTGGCGTTAAGCGCCTTACCCAGTTGGTTAGGAATGGTTTGATATCAGATCTTACCATTGAATCCTATCCAACTTGTGAATCCTGTATTCAGGGTAAAATGACCAAGGCCCCATTTTCTGGTGTTGGACACCGTGCCATTAACTTACTGGAACTCGTACATTCTGATGTATGTGGTCCACTAAGTCAAACTGCTCACAGTGGTTTATTCATACTTCGTTACCTTTACCGATGATTTGTCACGGTACGGTTATGTCTATTTGATGCGACATAAATCGGAAACCTTTGAAAAGTTCAAAGAGTTCCGAAATGAAGTAGAAAAACAGACTGGTAAATATATTAAATGCCTTCGATCAGATCGAGGCGGCGAATATATGAGTGGTGAGTTCATGGATTATAGAAGGAGAATGGGATTCTCGCTCAATATACTCCTCCAGGTACACCACAACACAACGGTGTATCTGAAAGGAGAAATCGGACTTTATTGGATATGGTCCGATCGATGTTGAGTTTCACAGATTTGCCCTATTACTTATGGGGTTACTGTCTCTTAACAGCCGCACATCTTTTGAATAAGATTCCTTCAAAGGCTGTTCCTACGACACCGTATCAGATATGGTTCGGTAGGAGACCGAATCTTAATTATATTAAGGTTTGGGGTTGTCCTGCCTATGTCAGGGTGACTCAGCAAAGTAAGCTTTCGCCTCGAGGGCAAAAGTTTAGGTTTGTTGGATATCCCTCAAATACGAGGGGATATCTGTTCTATGATACCGAGCATCGAAATGTCTTCGTAGCTCGCTTCGCAAAATTTCTAGAAGTAGAATTTTGTCAGAAGGTAGTGATCATAGAAGGGTTGAACTTGATGAAGTCCAACCTGAAAACAACGAACCAACGGAGGAACCTGAAGTTCAAGTAGATGAAGGACCTTCAACACACACACTCCGTAGGTCGGAAAGGGTATCTAGACCTCCTGAACGCTTGTATTTGATACAAGAAAAGAGTCTGGATGTTCTCTTAGTTGAAGAGACCGATCCTTTCACCTATAGAGAATCGATGTTGGACATCGACTCCGTGAAATGGCAAAGTGCCATGAAATCCGAGATAGATTCAATGCATGAAAATCAAGTTTGGGACTTGATTCCGCTTCCCGAAGGAATTGTTCCTATCGGTTGTAAATGGGTTTACAAAAGGAAGCGCGGGCCTGACGGTAAGGTTGAAACTTACAAGGCCCGACTGGTAGCAAAAGGTTACACGCAGCGACCTGGCGTCGACTACGATGAAACTTTTTCGCCGGTGGCAATGCTTAAGTCTATCCGGATTTTGCTTTCTATAGCTGCGTATCATGACTACGAGATTTGGCAAATGGATGTCAAAACGCTTTTCTAAATGGGTTTCTTGATGAAGAAATCTATATGGAACAGCCGGAAGGTTCACATCCAGCCAAACCTCGGGTATGGTTTGTAAGCTTAAGAAGTCCATTTATGGACTTAAACAAGCTTCACGAAGTTGGAATCTTCGATTCGACGAGATTATCAGATCGTCTGGTTTTCTTAAGAATTCGGAAGAATCCTGTGTGTATCAGAAGGCCAGTGGGAGCATGGTCGTATTTTTAGTCCTGTATGTTGATGACATCCTAATCATTGGGAATGATTTAGGAATGTTACAAAGCGTTAAAGCATATCTCTGTAAGAATTTCTCCATGAAGGACCTGGGAGAAGCTTCCTATGTTTTAGGGATAAAACTCTATCGAGATAGACAAAGGAGGCTGATTGGGTTATCCCAATCAACGTACGTAGATAAGATCTTGGAACGGTATAGCTTTGGTAACTGTAAGACAGCAAACATACCGTTCAGACATGGGATTCATCTTTCTAAGAAGATGTGTCCACAAACAGAAGATGAGAAGGTTAGAATGTCTAACCAACCTTATGCTTCGTGTTTGGGTAGCATAATGTATGCCATGTTATGTACGAGGCCTGATATCAGTTTCGCTGTTAGCGTAACTAGTCGATATCAGTCCAATCCAGGTAATGACCATTGGATGGCCATTAAACATATCCTAAAGTATCTTAAAGGTACTAAGGATAAGTTATTATATATGGAGGAAACGAACTGCAGGTTAAGGGTATACAGACTCCGATTTCCAATCGGATCCCGATGATAGAAAGTCTACATCTGGATTTGTCTTTACCCTTAACGGAGGTGCAGTATGTTGGAAGAGTTCCAAACAGGGATCTACAGCTGATTCCACCACTGAGGCGGAATATATTGCAGCTTCTGAAGCCGCAAAAGAGGCTGTGTGATAAAGAATTTATCACAGAATTGGGAGTTGTCCCAGTATCGAGAATGCGATTCCGTTATACTGTGATAATACTGGAGCCATTGCGCAAGCAAGGAACCGAGGGCGCATCAGAAGTCGAAGCATGTGGAACGCAAGTACCACATCATTCGAGAGATCGTGTCGCGAGGGGATATTGTCGTGTGCAAGGTACCGAGTGAAGACAACGTAGCAGACCCGCGACGAAGGCCATACCTCCGAAGTTATTTGATAAACACGTGGAGTCGATGGGTATTAGATACAATCGATATTGGCACTAGAGCAGTGGGAGATTTTGTAGGGGTTGGTGCTCAGAGCGCCAATTCCCGGTTGTATTTTGTTAAATACTTCTGTAAAACATTATTATTAGTAATAATATATGCAGTTTCTATAATATAATCTATCTTTTATATGGTAAAGACGTAATGACCTTAGAATGATTAGTCATGGTACAGTTGCAAAAGCGTCGCAACGGACATTGAGTAGTATCATGACGTTGTCATTCTCAGATAGTTCCTGGTCAAGGTTTACACTACTTGGTCATTATAGTAAACCCGTTGAGACCGGTACATGTCGTATACTGGAATATATGATTCCAATGGTTTCTCAATGAACCATTAGTCTTGGAGACTAGTATAGACGTGTAGGTGTTTATAGCGGATAAACACTGAACGACTCACCGAAGATTCTTTAATGGATGGTACACCAGCGTCAATAAGAATCTTCTTGGGTTGAGTAGCACTTGTGATTCTTAGACTTGAGATGCCATTGTGGGCACATGAGTCATCTTCTACACTTAGATGGCAGTCACGTCACCGATCTATTTAGATCAGACCTCCGCCTGTTCGTTGGTGTAGATAATAGATCCTCAGGGTGTCCTATGTGTGTCAATAGGATCCGTCAGTTCTGTGACGGATGAATTAGACATTTGCGATGATACCTCGCCTGTATGGTTTTAGCGAGATTATCCGTGATCGTCATAATCTACGGGTGGATAGATTATGGACATGAAATTTGATTTCGTGACGGATATACCTGAACCTAGAGAGTCTCAATAATGAAACATACTCGTTGAGCACTAGAGCAACATAAATAAATAATATTGATTATTTATAAAGTCGTTTAATGGTTAAACGCAAGATACATGCTATAGACACTAGATAGTCATTTACTTAATTATTGTGTATTAACATTTAAATACTTGATTAATTTAAATACACATTAATTAATAGTCAAAATGAGTTATTTGACTTATTCCTAAATGAATATATGTTTTTAATATTTAATGTAAAATTATACATATATTTAATATATTTGTATTTGATTAATTAATTAATTATTTAATTGTTAATGATTAAATAATTAAAATATAAATATCTTATGTTAGGATAATTAAAGTAAATGACATTAGTTGCATTTGTTGACCAAAATAAATATCTAATAAAGGTTTAAAAGATATTTATGCATTGATTTACTAATAATGCAAATGAAATTGAAATTTACAATTGTTGCATTTGGTATGCAAATTTCGGCCAAGACACTTTTTTGGCAAGTATAAATTGTTTTTTTCATTTTTATTTCACTAACCTAATACACTTTATCACAACAAAATTCCATTGAAGAAAGGCAAAGAAAGAAAGTGAAGAAAGAAAAGAAAAACACAAGAAAAAGCTTGGATTTTGTAAGTTTCTTAAACTTACTATTAGAGAGGAATTTGTTCCTTATGATCTAGGCTACCTCTCATGAGTTTCTTAAGTTATTCTTTTCTTTATTCTTGTGGTTTTTGATGGATGGAATTTTGTTTAGAAGTGTTGAGCATGTATGATGAACAAAGAGTGTAACTAGTGTAGTTTATGTATTCTTTTAAGGTTTATGAAACCATGTTGCTATTCTAGAGTTGTTGACCCACTCTTAAATGACCTAGATTTGATCTTGAGTTGTTTCATGTGTTGAGACTTGAATTGGATGAAAGATTGATGATTGAAACATTTGATTTAATGTAATTAGCCTAATTTGTCCATTTTATGGAAATTGAAAAATTAGGGTTTCTTACTAATTCCAAATTTGGGGGTTTTCATATATGTTGAGCATTTGGGTGTGTATATGATGCATGCAAAGTTTAATGTTGATTGGATTTCATTTGGATGAGTTTTGAAGCATGAAATGACCAAATGGTCAACTTGGGCACCATTTGGTGCTCTCTCGGCATTTGTAAGGAAATTTGGGGATTTTGTGGCTTTTGGTGTTTTGATGTTTTGAACATGCTAAGTTCATCTTAGAAATGATTTAGAATCATTCAAAATTGATTGGATCAATTTCGGACTAAAACGGACAAAATACCATATAAGGGTAATTTGGTAATTTCACTTGAATTGATTCATTTGAAATTTTTATTTCATAATTTAATTATTGGAATATTAAATAAATATGTTTATTTAATTTATCCGAGAAAAATTTTTGAAATCTGAAAATCGGATTTTCACCGCTTCCGCTGCGATATACCGATTCACCCATATCAGACCCCTTCAGATTGGGCTTTGAGACCCGATAGAATAGATTTGGAATCTAAGTCATAAAAGCACAATAAAAGTGTAAATATTTAATTTGGAATTAAATATTAGGATTAGTATTGAATACGACTTAAATTGGATTTGACGAGTAGTTCGATATAATTCGTGAATTCATACTATAAGTATTTATTCTCAATTGAGTTGGACTCGCGCAAATGCAAACAATTGTTTGAAAATTGTATTGTCACCTAATTAAAGACTAATTATTGGATTTGATTGGTTGTATAACATGCCTTGAATGAATGAATGTGGATGTAATGTATGAATAGTGTATATCGGATGGATATTAGAAGGGAAGGGTAATTTTAGAAATTATTGTAAATTTAGAATTTATAAATTGGACCTGCGTGTCCAGCCTTTCTCTTATTGTCTCTTTGTATTCTCTTCTCACCTAATTCCCCTCAATGTAAATGAGGTTTCTCTTATTGTATTATGTAATTGGGTAGAAGTAGAATAGTGTTAGCTGGGGAGAGGAAAGGGAGTGATTTGTTCTAGGAACAAATTGTTATATATCCATCCGCATATCACTATTATTATTTTACTTTACGCGCTTTATGATGTTTTAGAAGCATGCTTAAGGGTGTATGATGATGAGACCTAACAAAGATAAATTAATTGTTGCCAATTACACGAAAATCCCTCAAACAATATTAAGCGATTTTCCTTCCGTTGAGTGATTCTTTCTCAAGATCCGAAATTGGCATTGGTTTGTTGGCCAAAGTCAAGACCTTTGTCAATGGAGGATGTGTTTGAATCATGAGAGTTTTGTTCCATATCGGTGTCTTGTCCAAGTTGTGATTTGTTGGCCAAAGTCAAGATCACTTCTGTCCATCGACATTGATTACGAAACTTTCCATGTCAATGGGTCCCGCTTAACTGCAATCATTAAGTTTGTTGTGCCAAAGCCAAGACTTAGTTGATTCAGAGGAATGGTTAGGAAAATGTATTGGATACATTGACATATGTATTAGATATATATGTTTCGGACTTGGATGTCCACCTACCGGATCTAGGAATTGGATGGGATCCAATTGATCTTCGAGATCTACCTAGTTAAATATCATACAACTTGTTGGCCAAAGTCAAGGTTGTGTGTTATTTAACGGGATCCTAGCCCACTAGGAAATTGGATTTCCCGAGTACTCGACAGAGGGTTAGAGACTTGTAGAAAATAGTGGGAGGCTAGTATTGAATTTGCAATTTCATTCAGATACTTAGCTTTACGCGCTTACAAAATTTATTTCGTCAATATTTTAACATTAGTTGGACTAATAAAATGTTATTTTTCTTGTAACAGTTTGACTGTACCCATATATCGTTAACTAGATAGTTGGACTATCGTAGTTAAGATGGCAAACAAAGGAAATGTCCGAGACATAATCATGGGTGATAATGTATTTAAGGGCACGAACTTTGCTGATGGGAAATGAACCTGAGGATAGTCCTTGGGGCAGAGGCTGTTGTACACCATACAGAGACCTCTCGGGCCGAGGCCCACTGAGCCACTTGAGCTGGAGTTATGGAGAATTCATAGCGATGATTGTGATACAACTCAGTCGATCATGCTTGCTTCCATGACTCAACACTTTCATCGTCAGAATAGGGACTTGGATCCTTATAATATGATGGCTAGACTAAAGGATCTTCACCACACTAATAAGCGGATGGAGAGGTATGAGTTCGTGAAGAAACTCTTTCGCTCCCGTATGACTGATGGCGCTTCAGTTGAGGCCCACGGGACTCAAATGATAGCTGACATTGATGAGCTGGCCAAGATGGGAATAGTCTTAGAGGCTGAGCTGACTGTAGACATGCTTTTACAGTCACTTCCCGATACTTGGAAGCAGATTATCATCAACTACAAGTTGATGGATACGGACGATACTCTTGGAGAGCTATTGTCCATTCTTAAGGAGTCAGAGAAAGAGCTTCTTAAAGGCAACAAGCGCGAGGTGCACTTTGCATCGACCTCTCAGACGTCAAGGGCTGGGCCCAAGGCAACTGGAGGGGTGAAAAAGAAGAAGCGTAAGAACAAGGGCAAGGCCAAGATGCCGATGGCTTCTGGGAAGCCGAGGAACAAGTCACAAGACATATGCCTTAACTGCGGCAAAAGAGGTCACTGGAAGCGTGACTGCCGCATGAACAAGGCGATCAGAAGGGAGATCAAGGCGGGCAAGGCACCGACCTCTGGTATGTTTGTTATTGAAATAAACATGGCTACTTCTAGTTTTAAAAATTAGATTTTTGATTCTGGTTGTGGTTCTCATATATGTACTGATGTGCAGGATCTGCAGAACAGCAGGACTCTGGCTTCAGGGGAGATTGATCTACGAGTTGGAAACGGAACTCCTGTTGCTGTTTTGGCCGTGGGCACTTTTGTATTAGAACTGCCCTCGGGGCATGTACTTAAACTAAATGACTGTTATTATGTACCTAGTTTGACTAGGAATATTATATATGTATCTTTGTTAACCCGAAATGGGTACACTTTTGTATTTAGAAACACTGGGTGTTATTTATATAAAAATGATGCAGAAATATGCACTGCAGTTGCAAATAATGGTCTTTATATTTTGAATATAAATGAATCTCCTACATATAAATTAACAAACAAAAGGCTTAAAAAGAGTGATCCAAATGATGAAACTTATATGTGGCATTGTCGTATGGGACACATTAACAAGACTCGCATATCCACACTTTCGAAGAGTGGGTACTTGGACGGATTTGATCCAAATTCATATGACGTCTGCGAATCTTGCTTATTAGGCAAAATGCCTAAATCACCTTTTAGCGGTAAAGGTGAACGTGCCACTGAACTGTTAGCCCTCGTTCATAGTGACGTTTGTGGGCCCATGTCTAGCCAGGCTAGAGGTGGATATCGATACTTCGTAACCTTTACGATGATGCATCACGTTACGGTTATGTGTATCTAATGACGCACAAGTCGGAAACTTTTGAGAAATTCAAAGAGTTTCGACACTAAGTTGAAAAACAAACAGGCAAGAGTATTAAGACATTACGGTCGGACCGTGGTGGCGAATACTTAAGTAATGAGTTTCAAGATTACGTGAAAGAATGGTATTTTCACAGTGGACTCCTCCTGGAACACCACAATTAAAAATGGTGTGTCCGAACGGGAGAAACCGTACCTTGTTGGACATGGTAAGGTCGATGATGAGTCGCACTGAGCTGCCAATTTCCTTCTGGGGATATGCATTAAACAGTGCAGTTCTTATTTTGAATAAGGTTCCGTCAAAGTCTGTGGAACAGACACCATATGAGATATGGACAGGAAAGAACCCAGGTTTCTCATTCCTGAAGATTTGGGGTTGCTGGGCATACGTTAAACGTTTGGAAGGTACCAAACTTGAACCCAAATCAGATAAATGCCTATTCGTTGGATATCCTAGGGAAACCAAAGGATATTACTTCTATCACCCACAAGAGAACAAAGTATTTGTTGCTCTACATGCGGTTTTCCTTGAGAAGGAATTCCTAAATGCAGTGTTTAGTGGGAAGAAAGTAGAACTCGATGAAAGTCGTAGTGATACTGTTCTTGGCAATGAATTATCAACGGAAGATGAACAGTCCATCTGGGATGAGACTGAACCACAATCTTCAAATACACAAGGACCGCGTAGGTCGGAGAGAGTCAGGGTAATACCTGAGAGGTATGGATTCCTGATCTCACCTCATGTAGATATTAATCTTATTGAGGATAATGAACCGGCTACGTATGGAAGCGATACAAGGTATCGAATCCGCTTTATGGCAAGAAGCCATGAAGGCCGAAATGGATTCCATGTATACCAACCAAGTTTGGACACTGGTTGATGCACCAGAAGGCGTAAAGCCTATTGGATGCAAATGGGTCTTCAAGAAGAATACTGACATGGATGGCAACGTACAAACGTACAAAGCTAGGCTTGTAGCGCGAAGGGATATCGTCAACGACTTGGAGTTGATTATGACGACGAAACCTTCTCACCCGTTGCCATGATTAAATCCATTCGGATAATGCTTGCAATAGCTGCATATTACGATTATGAAATATGGCAGATGGACGTTCAAACCGCTTTCCTTAACGGAAACCTTTCGGAGGATATTATATGCAACAGCCTGACGGTTTTATCACACCTAGACTTGCAAACAAGGTTTGTAAGTTAAATCGGTCCATTTATGGACTGAAGCAAGCATCGCGGTCGTGGAACCAGCGTTTTGATGAGATCATAAAAGAATATGATTTCATTCAAAACGAAGATGAGAAGATGATCCTTGTGTATATAAGAAGGTTTAGGGAGTGCACTGACTTTTATTGTCCTTTATGTCGACGATGTATTGCTTATCGGCAATGACATTCCCATGTTAACGTCGGTGTAAGCTTGGCTTTCATTGAAATTCTCCATGAAAGATCTGGGAGGGGCAGCTTTTTATCTAGGAATAAAGATCTACCGGGATAGATCTAGAAAGCTACTTGGACTCTCCCAGAGTACATAATTATTGATAAAGTGTTGAAGAGATTCAACATGGATCAGTCCAAAGAGGGACTGTTACCAATATCACATGGCGTCTATCTATCTAGGGACATGTGTCCTAAAACACAAGATGAGAGAGACAACATGAGTCGGACTCCGTTCGCCTCGCAGTCAGTCGGATCGATCATGTATGCCATGATATGTACACGACCTGATGTGTCCCATGCTTTGAGCATGTGCAGTCGATATCAGGCCGATCCAGGTAAAGATCACTGGATGGCGGTTAAGAGTATCCTTAAGTATCTTAACAGAACTAAGGATGCTTTCTTAATCTATGGAGATGGAGAACTTGAGGTATCTGGGTATACCGATGCAAGTTTCCAAAACCGACAGAGACAGGGACGACTTTAAGTCGCAATCTGGGTACATATTTTGTTTGAATAACGAAAGCAGTGAGCTGGAAATCTTCCAAGCAAGATTACTGTTGCCGATTCAACAACTGAAGCGGAGTACATTGCTGCAGCTGAAGCAGCAAAAGAGGCAGTTTGGATCCGTAAATTCCTAATTGGATTAGGAGTAGTTCCGTTTAGCAGCTGAGCCCGTTCCATTGTATTGTGACAATAGCGGGGCTATAGCACAGGCTAAGGAACCAAGGTCTCATCAACGATCCAAACATGTTCTTCGACGATTCCATCTGATTCGAGAGATCATACATCGTGGTGATGTGAAGATCGAAAAGATCGCATCAGAGGATAATATTGCAGATCTGCTGACGAAGGCTATTCCTCGGGAAAAGTTGAGCGACATGTACATAGTTCAGGTATTAGATGCTTGAGTGACTGGCTATAGGCCAAGTGGGAGATTGTTAGACAGTAATGACCCATAGCGTCACTTTGTAAATGATATTGTATTATTGTACAAAATTAACTATGTAGTAATGAAATTGCCTTTTACCGTTTTGTAATTTATTTACTTTGATATATAAATGGTAAAAGTCCCTATGATTAATTCCGGATTGAGATGATATGAGACAGTATCAATCCATAAAGGTTTAATCATTAAATATCCCTAGTCGTAGTATTATCGAGATTGGACATCGATAATGCGGAATAGACTAGTACTGCACTTGTGCGTGTTGTGAGGGCACAACAGCATAGTTCTCATATATTTGAGTATTGGATATTTATGCAAGTGCGGTAGGAGGTTGTGTTTTACCGATGGTACGGAAAACAGCTTCGCTCTGGATAGACCCCGCGGAATCCCATTGGTAGTATGTCTGCGTGTCTATGGGAGTCCGCTTCAGGGTAGGTGTATATGGTCTTAACCTGAGACTTGCATCGCTAGTACTTGCGACAACGGTTATAGACTTTAGTTTTGGTCGTCCAGGGCTTTAACAGGTTCTGTGTACACCTCTTCTAGGTTTATCGGGAATCGTAGTGTATTGGGTGTGATGTCAAGACGGAAGTATCACTTCAGACATATGGAGATGATGATCGCGCAGGATACAGAACTAGTACTCTATACTGGTTGCAACCATCGGGATAATATGACAAGGTCAGGATTATCCGATCAAAGAGACTAGTTGCTTGATGTCCGATATATGTATCGTACGGGGCAGACACATCTCCAGCCCCAGGCCTTACATGTGATCATCCGATACTGGATCGCTATACACTATACTACGGTATACTACGCCTGTTATAGATCTTATATTCCAGTAAGAATATTTCTAGAGATTGGGTAGACATGGCGTTTTGCTAGAGGCTAACCTTGTCTTGTAAATCGGCAAAAACGTAGTACTTGGTACGTACGTGTTCGGATAGTCGACAACCGGATTTACTGCCAACATATCTAGAGTCTCTTGGGTCGCTTCCCGAAGATTCACCGATGACGTATGATTCAAACTCAATTAATCTTGGATTAATTACGGAGAGACTTTATCTTGGATAAAGTACTATACATAGAGAGAGAACGATTAATTTGGAATTAATCGTAAAATATTATATTCGATATAATAATCGAAATTCGATTTCGACGCGAAATTAAAATTAGATTTTAATTCGTTCGGGCAAACGAGTTAATTTAGAATTAATTCGTTAGCGACGTAAATAATAATTTCGCTAGGCGCAATTATTTATTTAAATTCGATTTAATTAACATCGCGACGAAAGTTCGGTATTTCGGAAATATCGAACCTGAACGCGTGAGTACGCGTGGGCCCACTTTCATTTGGGTTGTGTGGGGCCCACATGACACATGTCATTTTATGCATTATTTAATTGTTAATACATTGCATGGTGATAGTGTACAATACACTCAATGGTTTTGCATGGAGTTTGAGTGTTTGACACTCTAAGCCATTGCATGATTTGTGTCATAAGTTTATTATTAATTTAATAAATATTATGGCATAAATATAAATTGATTTTTGTAACAAAAATCATAACACTCTCTCCCTCTCATGACCGAAACTTCACTGCAGTTTTGGCTCTCCATTTTTCTTCCATTTTCTTAAGAACTTTGTGAAGAAGTGTATAAGTTTAGAACTTTAATACACATCTTTGGCTAGCACCATCAAGGGATCATACAAGGTGTTATGGGAAACTAATCTTTGAGCTTGGAGTGATCAACAAAGCTTGGAGCTTCCTTTTCTTACCTTGGCCGAATCATCCAAAGCACAAAGGAGGTGGTTTTATTTCATCAACGCATCCGCATTCCGATCTTTGTGAGTATGCTTCCGCCATACTTCATTATTGTTCATTCATTTATATATATTTGTTTGCTCTTTGGATCTTGGGACATGGATTAGAATTTCCAACATATCCTCCCACTGACCACTGCATATCGGTATTCCTCTCAGGAAAACCGCATGGTGAGCAACAATCACATTGTTCTCATGTGAGATTTATAAGTACTATACTTATGGTTTCCCTTAGGATAACCTATATTGGCACTTATCCAATTTGGGTCTTTTAGTTTGGTATCATCCAAACATTATGCCTGGCATACCCAAATTATTATGAGTGAGAAACCCTGTTTCTTTCCTATTCATATCCTATATGATATCTGTCAAACAGATTTATATGGAACCTTATTCTAAATAAGCTTTGCACTGTAGATACATATCCGTTGAAGGAAATGGTAGCTCAGAGTGACTCATGATAAACCTTATCATGTCCAACAAAATTCGGTTTTTAGTTTGGACCACCGTCTAACTGACGTGTCTCGGGAGGAGTCCTCATCTGAAAGAATACTATACTCTTTCATGTATGTTTGAAACTTACTGCTTAAGTATTTTCCATTACGGTCTTACCGTGACGGCAAATACATTCGATCTGTTAATCTACTTCGTGTCGAAACCTAATAGTTTGCGATCTGTGTTCTTCAAAAGAAACACATAACCATAACGTGATGTTACATCCATTAAGGTCACGAAATATTCATGTTCACATCTAGCCTAGCTAGATATGGGCCCACTAACTTCACCATGAATAGGGCTAACAGATTGGTGGCCCTTATATTATTACCAAGTAAATAGTATTTTAGGTACTTTACCTAATAAACTAGATTCGCAGACTTTATTTGAATAGTCAAATCAGTCCTAGTACCCACTCTTCAAAAGTGTGGATATACGAGTCTCGTTAATTGTGTCCTAGACAACAATACCACAAATAAGTCTCTATTGATCAAATCAATTTGAGCTATTTATTTGTCATTTTATATGTTTGAGATTTTATTTATATTCAAAATATAAATTCTGTTATTCACATCTAATGTATTTATCTCAGTATCATCTTTATATAATGAAACACTTAGTGTTCAAGAATATAAAGGTTTATCCGCAACAGATCAAACACTGATATAGAGATAATGTCTCTAGTCATACTAGTTACATTATAACAGTTCCTAATTTAAGTACATACCCGAAGGGTAGTTCCTAAACTAGGTATCTACGGTCGAAACAGCAACTTTCGTCCCGTTTCCGATTCGCAGAGTAATCTCAGCTTGAAGTCAGTATCCTGCTCAAAGCAGATTCTGAACATCAATACATATATTTTATGTACCACACTAAGTATTTAAAATCTAATTTCAATACTAGTAGTGAACATAATTTTGACAAATATTTTAAAGTTAGAGTCTCGCCCTTTCTTTAATTCCTTGGTGTCTGCCATATCCAAATGGTAGTTACTTTGGGATATGTCAATTATCTTTTCAATATTTCACAAACCTTTGGCCAAGCCTTGGGTTTTGGAATATCGAAATGATGTGCACCTCGCGCTACATGCCCAATTGCAAATTTTGACTTTCACCCCTAGAATAGTCAAATCAATTCTCTAAGAATTATTAATTGCAATTAATACTTTTAAATCTATAGATAGATTTATTGTCAAGTATATTAAATTAAGCACTAAAGTCATCATCATATAAATCTTCCAAAGATTTTTGCTCTACTTTTTTTTGCTTAATGATGGGCCTAGTCATAATAAGTTATTTTATCAAATAAATTAACCTATTATTTATTCCCAATATGAAAATTAAATCATTTAAAACATTTAATCCAAGGATTATATATTTTAAATATTCAACTTTTCAATTCTTTCTTGATTTCAATAGTCCAACTATTTAATCAATTTAATAAGGTACTATTTTTATAATGATTACAATAATCCAATTATTTAATCAACTATAATTTTAATATTGATTACTATAATCTAATTATAAAATCAACTATCATTTTAATTCAATTATATTGATTACTATAATCCAATTATAAAATCAACTATAATTTAATTCAATTATTGATTACTATAATCCAATTATAAAATCAACTATATATTGAATGAGTTTGTATATAGTCCAACTATATATATTTTTAAAACAACATAAAATGTTAGTCCAACTAATACTTTTGATTAATATGACGAGTAAAATAGATGAGCGCGTTTAGCGAGTATTCGAACGAATGTTGCAAATTCAATACTTGCCTCCCACTATTTTTCGTCGAGCCTCTAACCCTCTGTCGAGTACTCGGGAAACCGTGTTTCCTAGTGGGCTAGGATCCCGTTAAATATCACACAATCTTGACTTTGGCCAACAAATTGTATGATAATTAACTAGGTAGATCTCTAAGATCAATTGGATCTCATCCAACTCCTAGATCCGGTAGGTGGACATCCAAGTCCAAAACATATATCTTATATATGCCTATACATCGAATGTATACCCTAAACTTTTTCTCTGAATCAACTAGGCCTGGCTTTGGCACAACAAACCTAATGATCCCAGTCAAGCGCGGACCCATTGACCATGGAAGCTTCGTAATCAATGTCGTTGGACAAGAAGTGGTATTGACTTTGGCCAACAAACCACAACTTGGACAAGACACCAATATGGAACAAAGCCTCGTGATTCAAACACATCTTCGACGGACAAGGGCTTGACTTTGGCCAACAACCCATGCCAATCTAGGATCTTGAGTAAGAATCACTCAATGGAAGGAAAAGACGCATGATATTGATAAGGCTTTTCGCGTGCAAATTGGCTACCAATTTCATTATCTTTGTTAAGGTCTCATCATCATACACCCTTAAACATGCATTCTAAACACATAATAAAGTGCATATGAAAATAGATAATAATGATATGCGGATGGATACTTAACACATTGATCCTAGATCAAATCTCTCCCTTTCTCACTCAAGCTAGCACTTGTATTACTTCTACCCGTTACACTACACTTCTAAAGAAACCTCATATACATAGAGGGGAATAGGTGAGAAGAGAATACAAAGAGAATAGAGGTGATAAGGCTGGACACGCAGGTCCAATTTAATAAATCGAATTTATTACAACAATTTCTAAAATTGCCCACCATCTAATATCCATCCGATATACATTATTCATTCAACACAACCACGTATTCACACACATAAGCATGCTATCAATCAATCTAATCAAATTAATTAATCTGATAATTAAGTGATCATCCAATGTTCAAACAACGATTTGATTTTGTTCGAGTCAAACTCGTTTTGCGAATAAGTACTCAAAGTACGAATTCATGAATTAAATTAAACTACAACATTAAATCAAATTTAATATGCATTTAATACTAATTCACTATTCAATTCCAAATTAAATATTACATTTTATTAATAAACCTTTTACGATTTAAATTCCAAATTTAATCGTAACGCGTCTCAAAGACCGATTAACGTCCAACATCAATTCAATTAAAGTCCAATGGGCTTTTAATTGATTTCTTAAGGCGTGGACTTTTGGTCAACTCGGGTCAAACCGATAACCAAAGTCCAATCGGGATTTACCCCATAAGCCCATAAATCAATCTTGGCCCATTAGACCCAATTGAACTTTAAAGGTTCATTAGTTGCATTTGGGCTTTATGGTTAAGGTTTTGGGCCCAATTGGATCCAATCCATTTGGCCTAAACCCAACTTGATAAAATCAAGCCCAATAGGCCCAATTACAACATTAATAGCACAAATCCAATTTAAGGCCTCAATAATTAAATTACATAAATCCAATTAGCAATTTAATTACCTAAAGTGCATTACATGATTAATCAACTAAATCAATATTTCTAAAACACCATATTAGTCTAATTAATCATGCTCAATTCATTATTATATGTCCAACACACAAATTGAAAAATCAAACCCATTTACATGCTTCAAAGCTCTCGGCCAATGAGGGATTTTATGTCCGATTCGGTTTCGATCCAATCGAACCCACAATCGACATTAAATCAACATCCTAAATGATTTCATACACATCCAATGTTCATAAAATCAAAATACCAAGACATTAGGGCAATAAGCAATTCGGCCAACATATAGAATTTAGGGATTTTTGTCCAATTCGCAATCCAATCCAATTCGATTCAAATTAACATCATCCTACATGATTCTAACTTCATCCAATGAATCAAAATCAAAAATTCCAAGAATCCAAAATTCACCATCATATTCGGCCAACTCATAAATTTGGGCAAAATTGATCCAATCACATTTTCTTGAAATTGATCAAATCAATCATCAATTCAACATATATTAAGCATGCTCAAACATCCAATTTTGTTAAATCATGCTCAAATACAAAATACCCAATTTTAAGCCCTACATTTTTTATGCTTGAACCTAAGGCTCTTGATGCCATTGTTGGTTTAAATCTAGGTCCCAAGATCATACAAGTCATGAAAACATGCGTGAATACACCAACGGAGGTAGCGAAATACTCACATCGATCGGTTGAGTCGATTTGGAGACGATTGAAGGCCAAAAACGCACTGTCTTGGCGCATGAACTGCAGCAGTCCACTGTTTCCAAAAACAGAAATTTGAGATGCGAAACGGAGCTCCTAGCTTCGTCGGACGGATCCCGGCTCATGGTCGAACCTCCCTACCACCTTCGCAAGACTCGTAGTGTGCTAGCACTTGGATTTCTCACCATGAAAACCCAACTCTTGCTTCCCTAAAGCTCACGTTTTTCTGGTTCAAAACCAGTGAAGAAATGCCTATTATTGGCGTGAGAGAGTGAGAGAGAATTGAGAGAGATGAAAGATGTGTGTTATATCTCAAATGTGTAAAAGACTTTTACTTATATATTTTCCAAAAATATATAACAATTACCATTTATTTTTCTTTTTCAAAAATCAAAATAAAAGGTAATAGTCTCCCATCAAACAACATCAACTATTCCAACAGCTACCATCACTCAAAGTGACTAGTTGTCTTTTCAATCAATCAATCAATCACATCAATCAATCACATCACTCAAAGTGACATTTGATTTGACGCTTGATGTGACGAATGATTTGACGCTTGATGCGACTTGCGTTGCCGCACTCGAATTCGAAATACGAATGCGCTCGCAATCACACTCGGGCTCGGGTTCGCTAATTCCAAATTAACGATTTTTCCGTTGCGTCGTAATTAGATGATTACGCCTAGCGAATTCACTATTCACGTCGCTAACGAATTAATTCTAAATTAATTCGCTCGCCCGAATTAAAATCTAATCTTAATTCCGCGTCGAAATCTAATTTCGTTTAATATATCGAATATATTAATTTACCGATTAATTCCAAATCAATCGTTATCTCTCTCTAGACGATATTTTATCCTAGATAAAATATCTCCATAATTAATCCTAGATTAATTTTCTCTCTCTTCTATATAATCCCAGATTATTCAAGAGTGCGAGTTGTGCGTCATCGGTGGATTATCGGGAAGCGACCCATGAGATCTCCGGATAAGTTGGCAGTAAATACGGTCGTCGGAGTATCCGAATCACGTACGTACCAAGTACTACGTTCTACCGATTTACGAGACAAGGTCGACTCCTAGCAAAGCACCAAGTCTACCCAATTCTCCGGACATATCCATCTAAGAATATTAAGATCTGTATCAAGCGTAGTATACGATTGTATTGTGTATATCGGCCCAGTATCGGATAGTCACGTGCTAGGCCTGGGGCTGGATAAGTGTCTGCCCCGTACGAAGCACATGTCGGATGTCTGGCAACTAGTCTCTATAATCGGATATACATGACCTTATCATAATATCCCGATGGCCACGCAGCACTTAAGAGCACTAATACCGTATCCAGCGTGACATCATCTCCACTATGACTGGAGTGATACTTCCGTCTTGACATCACATCCAATGCACTACGATTCTCAATATACCCGGCATTGGCGTACACAGAACCGGTTAGAGTCCTAGACGACCTCAACTAAAGTATATCAATTGTCGCAAGCATTAGCGATGTAAGTCTCAGGTTAAGACTATACACACCTACCTTGATTTCGGCCTCCCATAGACACATAGTCATAATACCAATGAGATTCTGAGGGGTCTATCCAGAGCGAAGCTGTTTCCCGTACCATCGGTGAAACACGACCTCCTATCGCACTTGCATAAGTATCCAATACTTATATATATATGAGAACTATGCCGTTGTGCCCTCACAACGCACACAAGTGCAATACTAGCCTATTCCGCATTATCGATGTCCAGTCTCGATAATACTCCGGCTAGGGATATTTAATGATTAATCCTTCGGGGACTGATACTGTCTCATATCATTCTCAATCCAGGAACTAATCATAGGGACCTCTCTTCATTTATATATCTAAGGTGATCTAATCACAAATGATGAGAGTGCAATTTCCTTGTCACATAGTTAATTTGCTACAACAACACAATGATCTGTGCAAATAGTGACGCTATTTGTCATTTTGTCCAACAGTCTTAACCTGAGACTTGCATCGCTAATACTTGCAAAAATCGGTATACTTTGGTTTTGATCTTCCGGGGCTTTAACAGGTTCTATGTACGCCTCTTCCGGGTATACTGAGAATCGTAGTGTATTGGATGTGATGTCAAGATTGAAGTATCACTTCAGTCATATGGAGATGATGATCACGCAAGATACAGAACTAGTACTCTTTAGTACTGCAGTCATCTGGATAAAATGACTAGGTCATGATTATCCGAATATAGAGACTAGTTACCAAAGATCTGATATATGCTTCGTACGGGGCAGACACAATTCCAGCCCTAGACCTAGCATGTGACATTTAATACTGGATCGTAATACGCAATACTACGTATACTACGCCTGACAAAGATTATATATTCCTTTAAAGAATATTTCTGGAGAATTGGGTAGGCACGGTTCTTTGCTAGAAGCCAACCATGTCTTGTAAATTGGTGTGAACGTGGTACCGGGTACGCACCTATTCGGATAGTCTGATGACCATATTTACTGCCAACATATCTATGGATCTCTTGGGTCGCTTCCCGAAGATTCACTGTTGAGATTATACTAGAACAAAATTAATCTTTGATTAATTATGAGAGAGAAAATTAATCTGGGATTAATTACGGTAATAATTAATCTGGGATTAATTACGGTAATAATTAATATGGGAATTAATTATTATAACAGAGAATTTATCTGGGATTAAATTCGTCGAGAAGATAGAACGCGATTAGTTTGGAATTAATCTGCAAAATAAATTTAATAGTTAAATTAGATTTTGCTATTTAATTTATTTAATTGGGCTAAAATAATATATTAGATATATTAATTGAAACTAGATTTCAAAGTAGAATTAAAATTGGATTTTAATTCGTGCGAACGAATTAATTTAGAATTAATTCGCAAGCGACTTTCGTAATAATTTTTCTAGGCATTATTATTTAATTAAATTGGACTTAATTAAGTCGCAACGGTAATTCGCTTAATTCAGAATTAAGCGAACCCAGGCCCGAGCGAAGTTGCGTGTTGGATTGTCCGACTTAAATTTGGAATTTAAAGTGGGGTCCACCAACTTACATCAAAGTGTTTGACACTTGATGTAATTTGGTAGTTGGTTGTGAATAAAGTATTGGATTGCTTTTAATTCACTCCAACCAATTCCAACACCCTTTGTCTTTAAATTTTTAAAGGACATATACCAACTTTGCATTCAACTTTCAGATATGATTTTAGAAATCAAAATGAAAACTATTCCCCTTCTCTCTCAATTGCAGAGCACATTGCTTCTATTGGAGAGCAATTTTTCTTTCAATTTGTTTCAAGCTAGTACTTAAAGGAGTGAATCAAGGTGATAGGGAAACTCACCCAAGTGTTGGAAACACTCAAGAAAGCTTGGAGCTTCCACCGAAATGCATGAAAAGTTTTGAAACTCATCCGATCAATGTAAGTTATTCCGCAAACTTTCTTGATTAATTCACACACAAATCACTCTTAGACGATCTTGGCATGTTCTAGGAACACTTACACTTGAAGACTCATTTAGTACCATTAGGCACGATGCCTTATGTACATCAACCAGTGTCCAAACTTGGTTGGTATACATGGAATCCATTTCGGACTTCATGGCACTTTGCCATAAAAGGAGTCGGTACCTTATATCACTTCTTCATACATAGCCGGTTCATCTTCCTTAATAAGATTAACATCTACATGACCGGTACGTAATCACACGCGTATAACGCAAGCGCACGTATCATTCAAGTAGTATAAAAAGTATCGATCCCACGAGGACTTAATACCTAATCTATTAATTTTATGAGGTCAAATGATTACTAGTATCTAATAGGTTGATTGATTGATTTGAAATGGTGATGATTTTGAATTTAAAAACAAGTAAATAAAATTGCACGAAAGTAGGTTTAAGAAAATTCAATATTAGAAAACTATCTAGGGTTGTGAATCTTCCAATATCATTTTAAAGATGAAGTGGTTATTTCATTTTTGTGTAATATATCGGTTTACTAACCTGGAACACTAAATTATGCAAAAGCCTCTGTCGATGGTCAGACGCAAATACCCAGTATAACCCAATTGAACCATATGTCTATGTCAACCAAATTACCTGGATTCATTAAGTTTAAGTTCTAATTATGGCTACCCCCGCCCGACAGGTATATGTCTATCATGTAAGGAAATATATTAAAGGGTTATCTATCCTCAAGGAAGATCGTGGGCTATTAAGTCTAAGGCTGAAACCTAAAATTCCTTTGTCAAGTTTATTTTAGATTTACGAGATCAATCTTATTAGTGGCCAATTAACAAGACGCATTAAGCTTAAGACTTAATAAGTAAAGCTTTAAATTACCCAAACTGTAAAATAACCCTTATAAACCAGTGATATTAGAATTCATCACAACCCTAGATAACTAACTTAGTTACGACAAATAACTAGGGCAAGTAAAAACTTAAATAGAATAAAAGACATAAAGTAAAATGTTGAAAAGTAAATTGCTGAAAAGTAAATGACGAAAAGTAAATGCTGAAATTAAATACTGAAAATTAAATGCTGAAAAGTAAATGCTGCTGAAAGTAAATTACTGAAAAGTAAATGCTGTGAAAAGTAAATTGCTGAAAAGTAAATGCTGAAAGTAAATTGCTGAAAAGTAAATTGCTGAAAAGTAAATGAAATGAAAGTAAATTGCTGAAAAGTAAATAAAGTAAAAGTACAATAAAAGAAAATGCTGGGGTAAAATGATCCACTTTTATTACTTCTATTTTAGATATCTCCCTTAATATAATATATTAACTTTGCATGAAAATTACCAACCAGCCATATATGCGGTATCCAGATTAAGTCAAATTAATAATTAATTACCAACTGACCAATCAGGCGGTATCCAGTTTAGTCAGGTTAAAACCAATTTAAATAATTACCAACCGACCAATATGGCGGTATCCTCATTAAGTCAGGTTTTAACTAGTTTATATATTATAATTAAGGGAGATTAATCTAAATATTAGTAATAAAAGTTTTAATTTTTACCCCAGCAAAGGGGAGTTACCTCCTTATTACTGAAAAGTAAAAACTGAAAATTAAAGAACGAAAAGTAATGTGCATAAAAGTAAATTGCGGAAAGTAAAAACTGAAAAGTAAAGAAAAGAAAGTGCGAAAGCGGAAATTAATTACTGAAATCTGTAAATAAACAAACAAGATACAATCTTCTTAGTATTCTTATGGAATCTCTTAGAAGAAAGTATGAATTTACAAATGAAATGGCTTGGTATTTATAGGAAAAATTTTGCCTCCATCAAATCATCCACCAAATCCATTATTAATTGCTCCACTAATTGCTCCACCAAATCTATTATTAATTACTCCACTAATTGCTTATCATGGTTGGTGGTGATTTGATAATTTTTATTATTTAATTTTTTTTTTTTTTGCTTTGAAAATGATTGAAAATGACTTTAATAATTACACACAACATACTTCTGGATTGTTCATCAATTTCGGGCATGAAATCTTCAGAATTAGAAATTATTTTGTCTTTCCAAGTTGTAGATCTTTGAGTCTTATTTAATCTGGAACTTGAATAAGCTCAATCTGATATCGAAGTAAAAAGATATACCTAAAATACGACAGATGCGCAAAATTGGAATTTCCAAAACTGCACTTCGTTAAAACGCCCTTTCAAGTTTCCAATCTCCAAAATTAATATGTAAAGTCAATTTTTGCCCTTATTTGACCCACATTTCGTCCTAAATGATTTCATTGTGTCCCAATATTATTTTATCTGCAAAATAAACTAAAACACATCAAAACGCTCATCAAACCCGAGAAACTAAACAAAATATTAAGTAAAAGGGGCGGTAAATATTGATATATTTTCCGCTCATCACACCCCCAAACCTAAAATTTTGCTAGTCCTCGAGAAAAAAAACAAAATAAAATACAAGAAACAATTAAAATTAAACTAAGCCACTTTCGTAGGGATCACAGTTGCATTTAGCATATGCAACAAGCCTTTAAGCCCCTATGTGTCCCTAGTGGACGAGTTGTAGTCTCGTGAGGGTGTACAACGACGATACCCACAAACGTCTTATAAAAGTAAAAAGATAATGAAACTAATGCACACAAAAGCAAAAAGACAAGAGAAAATAGAATAAAGAAGTTAGTGACTAATCAGGTGAAATTTCAACTCCAAGTTACTAGTTGTTTTGTTTCTTTCTAAATTACTGAATAAGTAAATTCTCCGATTATAGTTGCCTATCACCATATACACAGCCAACAAAATATTAATCAACTCATTTTTGCCCACAATAGTCACAAGTGCAGTTGATAAGAGAGTAAAATTTTTGTCCTAAAGTTTTATCAGAATTCACATCTTTTTGTAGCAATGGAATAATTTTTCTGATTTTTCTAAATTTTTTTATATATATATACAATATCTTCCATATATGTAGCGAGTGTTGGGTCGGTGGCTCCCAAACCAGTTGGCTTTAGGGCACCAGGTGTTAAGACACCCTTACGGACTTAATTACTCAGACTTCAGATATATATATTTTTGCAGCATTTTTGATCCATGTAGCGAGCTTTGGGCTAGTGACTCCCAAACCAGTTGACTTTAGGGAACTAGGTGTTAAAACACCCTTACAGACTTAATAACTCGGATCTCAGACATTTTTTTTTACTCCATCACTTTTTGAGATGCTGCCTCCAATTAAACTAGAGCAGTGAATATTACAAACTTTTCAATTATAACTCATGTCTATGTTACCATGCATGTTGATAATATCTGCCAACTGAGCATATGAAGATCCATTTTAGTCAGTATTATGGAGAATTCACAAATTAAATAATTTAAAATGAAATAAACAAAAATTAACTTGTTCCGAAATAGGTTTGAGATATGTCTCAGGAGTGGAAATTCCTTACTCAGCTATCTCTTACCAATTTCACCTTTTTAGTCAAAATAAAAACAAAAACGCAAAATATTTTTGTAATTTTTGAAAATTTTTCAATTTTTTGTATTTTTCGAAAAATTTTGGCCTAAAAATAAAAACAACACACAACTAAAAATAAGATAATAATTAACTAATTTCCTCCCCCAAACCTAAATGAGACATTGTCCCCAATGTCTTAAACAGTAGAAGAAGAGTTTAGAAGATAGTATATGGTTAACTGAAACTCTGCATGAAAAGTTAAAGGTTAATATCCATATTAATCCGACGCCTCTTACCACGATCGTCCTCAGACCAATTTATCTTTGAAAGGATAGGGTCAATTTGTGGTTCATAGGCTAATATTTGGTCAATTAGATCCGGAGCAGTTCTGGCAGTGAAGATGAGTTCTTTTAAAGGTTTTGACACAAACCCATTTCTCCGGGCATCATCAAGAAACACACAAAGAAAATCATAAAATCATTCAATGTTGTACAGTCCAAGCGGTTTCTGGTGTATATTCAGGTTCGCCCAAGATAACACTGTAAAAATTTCCTCCAATGTACCCAAGCCACCTGGCAAAGTAATAAAAGCATCAGCACGGTTAATCATTTCTACCAATCGTTTAGACATACCTGGCACGATCAGTTCCTATCCGTTTGATTGTCCAATAAGATTTGCCTCTGCCAAAGGTTTTGGGATGATTCCCAAAACGTGACTGCCTCCTCTGTACAACTTTTGAAACGATCCCTATAAGTCCAAGATTGCCTCCGCCATATACTAAGTGCATATTCCTTGCAGCTAAGACTCGACCCAATTCATGTGCTGCCTCTACGTATTGTGGCTTAACACCAACACTAGTACCGTAAAACACACAGATGTTTTCAACTCGTCTTCTTGAAGTGGCTTCCATGTTTTACTCTGGATGTCTTCAAAAGTGCAATGATGAGTTGAATTTATAATACCTGAAAAGGGTGAGTAAAATAATAGCACTAGTACCTGCCAAATGACAATTATTAGTTAACAGTAAAATAAATCATGTAGTCAAAAAGGTATGGATCCTGTCGGAGAAAGTAAAAGAAAACAACAAAACAAATCACAATTATTAGGAAAAGACAAAGAGATATAATATGTACAAGAAAAGTAACGGCTTGACTGACGTCTATGCGTCAGGGACAAGCTTCCCATCCAATTTTCTTATAAATTGGCAAACATGGTCTTTTTGAGTAAGATTCCCAAGACTTAACTGTTGTCTTTCTTTTATAAATTTTGTATGTAATTTGCGAATGACTATATGAACATATCCACTGGGATGTGTCTCAATAGTTGAAGATATATCATCTACAGACTCCTTACTCAAGCCATCCCTAATGAATTTAATTTTGTCTTCGCGATTATTAGACACAATTCCTAAAGAACGACAATGAGTATTGCAATTCCAGCGTGCACATTTGTAACAAACACCCATTTGCTTAGCTCTACGTTTCTTTGCATAGGTGCTTCTTCCAAAACCAGGCAGATATGAAATAAAAGAGTCAGAAGACTCACCTGTCAATCGGACCCGTGCTTCAATTACCCAACGAATATCATTAGGAACACCATGGATCGTTAGTAGTCTCATCCGTTCTAAGCGAGCTTTGTAGACTTTCATCAGAGAGTTTTGAGGGAGAGAAGGAAATTGCTTGTGAAGATTTGTGAGAACTTCTTCCATCCTGAAATGTCTTAATCTGCAAAAAATAAACACAAAAAATTAAATCACACCAAATCACAATATATACACAAATTGCATGGGTTGCCTCCATGCTAGCGCTAAGTTTAACGTCGTCTACTAGACATGACTTCTCGAACGTTAGGCTGGATCTGAAAGTGTGACACTTTCTTTTTGTCGTTCAAATGATTCTCCCCAATAGTGCTTGACACACTGACTGTTAACCTTGAATGTTTCATTGGTGTTGGGATCCAGTAACTCAACAGCTCCATATGGTAAAACTTGAGTGATCACAAATGGACCTGACCACCTTGATTTCAACTTTCCAGGGAAAAGTTTCAAACGTGAATTGTACAACAACACTTACTGCTTTGGTTCCAACTGTCTGTGCACTATTTTTCGATCATGCCATTTCTTGGTCTTTTCTTTGTATAATCTGGCATTCTCATAAGCCTGTAAGTGAAATTCCTCTAATTCATTGAGTTGGTGGAGTCTTTTCTCTCCTGCAGCTTGGGGATCAAGATTCAACTTCTTTAGTGCCCAGTACGCCTTGTGCTCAAGCTCAACTGGTAGATGGCACACTTTCCCAAACACCAATCGATATGGGGACATACCAATGGGTGTCTTGTAAGCTATTCGGTAGGCCCATAATGCATCATCCAGTTTTGTTGACCAGTCCTTCCTTGTTGATCCAACAGTTCTCTCCATGATTCTTTTGATTTCCCTATTTGAAACTTCAACCTGTCCATTTGACTTTGGATGATAAGCAGTGGCAACTTTTTGAGTAACTCTGTATTTGGATAGGAGTGCATCAAAGTATCTGTTGTAGACATGTGAGCCACCATCACTGATAATTGCCTGAGGTGTTCCGAACCGAGTGAAAATATTCTTTTTCAGGAATTTGATCACCACTTTTGAATCATTGGATGGTAGTGCAATTGCTTCAACCCATTTGGAGACGTAGTCTACCGCAACTAAGATGTACAGGTTTCCGAATGATGGAACAAAGGGTCCCATGAAATATATACCCCACACATCGAATATCTCCACTTCCAGAATATTTTGCAACGGTCCTTCATTTCTCTTCGAAATATTCCCCATTCTTTGGCATCTGTCACATAGAAGAGCAAAAAGATAAGCATCTTTAAAAATAGTGTGCCAGAAAAAACCTGATTGTAGGACTTTGGCTGCAGTTTTATTTCTGTTGAAGTGTCCACCGTATGGTGACGAATGACAGTGTTGCAAAACACTGTTGACCTCCTCCTGTGGAACACACCGTCTCAATAATTGATCAGCACACCGTTTGAACAGGTACGGCTCATCCCAGACATAGTGCTTGACTTCTTTGAAGAATTTCTTCCGTTGCTGAGTTGTCCATTCCAACGGTCATTTTCCCGATACAATGAAGTTTACATAGTCAGCATACCAAGGGACATCCTACTGTTTCATGGCAAACAACTGTTCACCTGGAAAAGTTTTTTTGATTGACAGTTCTTTGCCAGCTATTTCTCTACTCTCGAACCTCGATAAATAATCTGCCACCTGGTTTTCTGTCCATTTCCTGTCTCTGATCTCCACGTCAAATTCTTGCAGAAGAAGTATCCAACAGATCAATTTGGGTTTGGCATCTTTCTTCGTGATCAGATATTTGATTGTTGAATGATCTGTGTAGACCACCACTTTGGGACCCAGCAGATAGGAACATAATTTGTCAAAAGCGTACATAACTGCGAGCAACTCATTTTCAGTGGTTGTGTAGTTGAGTTGAGCTTCATTCACAGTTCTGCTGGAGTAGTAAATGGTGTGGAAAATCTTTGCTTTGCGTTGTCCCAAAACTGCACCTACAGCAAAATCACTAGCATCGCACATTACTTCAAATGGAAGGGTCCAGTTGGTGCTACAATGATGGGGGCAGAAATCAACTTTTGTTTTAAGATCTCAAAAGCTTCATGGCATTCTTTGGTGAATTTGAAAGGCACATCCTTCTCCAGAAGATTGCACAGAGGTTTAGCAATCTTAGAAAAGTCTTTGATAAATCTCCTGTAAAAACCTGCATGTCCGAGAAAGCTCCGAATCCCTTTTACTGATGTAGGTGGAGGTAGTTTTTCAATTGTTTCAATCTTTGATTTGTCTACCTTGATTCCCTTTTGTGAGATCCGGTGTCCAAGAACAATGCCTTCCTGCACCATGAAGTGGCATTTCTCCCAGTTGAGTACCAGGTTGGTATCTTCGCATCTTTGTAATACATGTTCCAGATTTTGCAAGCAGTGGTCAAAAGAATCTCCGAACACATAAAATTCATCCATAAAAACCTCCATACTCTGCTCCAACATGTCTGAGAAGATGGCCATCATGCAACACTGAAATGTAGCAGGAGCATTACATAATTCAAGCGAAAAGCAAAAGTACCATAGGGACATGTAAATTTAGTTTTCTCCTGATCTTCTGGTGCGATGGCAATCTGATTGTACCCTGAATATCTTTCCAGAAAATAATAGAACTCATGTCCCACCAGTCTGTCCAGCATTTGATCAATGAATGTCAGCGAAAAATGGTCATTCTGTGTTACTTTGTTAAGCTTTTGGTAGTCCATGCATACTCTCCATCCAGTCACCGTTCTGGTTGGGATTAGCTCATTTTTTTCATTGGTAACCACATTGATTCTTCCTTTCTTTGGCACACACTGCATAGGACTCACCCAAGTACTATATGAGATGGGGTAAATGATGCCAGCATCCAACCATTTGATGGTTTCTTTCTTTATGACCTTTTTCATTATTGGATTGAGTCTCCATTGATGCTCCACTGTGGGTTTGTACTCATCATTCATCAGAATCTGGTGCATGCAAAATGATGGACTAATGCCTCGAATGTCTCCTATAGTCCAGCCAATGGCTCTTTTGTGCTCTCGTAATACTCTCAACAACTTTTCTTCCTGCTCCAATGTTAGTGAAGAAGAAATAATAACAGGTAATTCTGAAGAGTTTCCAAGAAATACATACTTGAGATGGCTCGGAAGTAACTTCAGCTCCAACTGTGGTGCTTCTTTAATCGAAGGCTTGATTCGATCTTTCTTTGGCAGTTCCAGGCTTTCCACTTGTGGTGTCGGATTGAATCGAAATGGTTTGTCAATGTAGTTGATACATTTCAGGATTTCAGCATCTAGCTCGTTGTCAGTTATGTTGGTGATGCAAGCTTCGCGTTTGTCCGTGGGAGTTGGCTCAGTATCCTGAACGATACTATCAACAACATCAACTCTAAAGCATTCTTCTTCCTTTTCATCGCTCGGGAATTTCATGGCTTTGAAAACATTGAAGGTAACTTTTTGGTCCTGCACTTTCATGGTCAGTTCTCCTTTTTGCACATCAATCACAGTTCTTCCTGTCGCCAAGAATGGTCTTCCAAGGATGATATGTACATCTTTGTCTTCTTCCATGTCAATGATAATGAAATCTGCTGGAAGAATGAGTTTGTTGACTTTGACCCGCACATCTTCAACAACACCTCTTGGAAATGCGAGCGTTTGATCAGAAAAGTTATAATGAGACTGAGGTAGGCATTGCTTCTCCAATTTGCAGTTTCCTGTAAATAGAAAAAGACATCAAATTAACACTTGCACTTAAGTCACATAAACCTTACCGATATAGTGTTCTCCAATGGTGCATGGGACAGTGAAACTGCCAGGATCTTTCAACTTTGGGGGAAGTTTCCTCTGAATGTTGGCACTGCATTCTTCCGTCAATGCTACTGTCTCGTAATCTCCCAATCTCCATTTTCATGAAAGAATGTCTTTCATGAATTTTACATAGCTGGGCATTTCTTCCAAGGCTTCTACAAATGGAATATTGATGTGAAGCTTCTCGAATACCTCTAGGAATCGAGCAAACTGCTTGTCCAGTTTGTTTTTCTGAAGTCGCTGTGGAAAAGGTGGAGATGGAGTGACCTGATCTTTTTCTTTTTCCTCCATCTGTGGCACTGCATCTTTTGAAACTTCCTCAATTTTTGCCTTGATTCCAACATCTTTGTTGATTTCAATACTGTTTTTCAAGGTGATGGCTTGACATTGCTCCTTCCCTCGGTTCCTTGGATTTGGTTCTGTGTTGCTGGGAAGATTACTGTAGGCATTGTATTTTTGAATGTGAAACCCGATGATGAGTCTCATTTGGAGGCATTACCTTTTAAGTCGCGGAAACCGCGGGAAACAGATGTCGGAAGGGAGGAGTCAAGAATTGACTCATAGTCGGATTAAGTTCGCTGGTTTAGCTTCGGGTTACTTGTTGGTGTTCCGTTTTAAAATTTATTCTCGGCCCAAAACCCCGCAAATCACTTAACCTTAGTCCAAGCCCAATCCAGAGAAATAATTAATGTATATCACAAATTAAAATAATTAAAACATCAAAACACCTAGCCAATCCCACCCACCTAACCAAGGCCCACACGCCCATAGCCTTTAATACACACCCCAAATTAAAATAATTATTAATTAAATTAAAACATTAACTAAATAAAATATTAATTATATTAATTAAATAAATAAATAAAAATATTTACCAAACATAAAATAAGTATATGCCTAATTTAAACAAATCAAATATAATTATTCCTAACTAAATAAAATTATATACCAATCTAAAATATTGACTTCCTAATCTAACAAATTAAATGTCTAATCAACACCAATTAAAGATATCACCTTCCTAATTTGAATTAACCTTGTCCCCCTCAATCTTTGACTTTCCTTAAGACCAAATCTTAAATTGAATGCAAGATCCCTTCCTTGTGAGACAAGGACAAACCCTAGCTCTCTTCTATAAAAACATGCACTAACCTAGCCACCCCTCTCTCCACTCTCTCACGGCCAGAACACACGACACAAACAACAAACAATAAACCCTAATTACATACTGCCTTCATCACGCCTCATCAAACAATAAGAAACCCTCACGTACCAGCACACTAACCTTCACTCAACGCCACTGCCAAAGCCATTGCCTCCCTCACTCCCTCACCGTCCAACAAACGAAACAGCACTCCACCATCACCGACCTGCAACCGCTCCCTTCATCTTTGATCACTCACAATCACTCATCAATAACCCTCAATCAGCCCACTATAAGCCACGCCAATTGCCCTTCATGAATTAACAGCTCACACCACCTGTACTTAATTCCAAGCGACAACGCCATCAACAACCCACGCCCTTCAATCCATATTTAAGCAGCAAATTGTCCCCAGCTCACGCCCCTTTAACGCACACAAAGGCCACAGTCACCACGTCCTCACTGCCTTTACACTTCACGCCAAACTGACCACTTCAAGCCCGTTGCACTCCAAATCAACGCCACAAATCGTCCAAGCCCCCTACTGCCCCTTCACGCTGAAACAAATAAACACGTCACAGCCCTTAAACCAACCTGCCACCTAGCAGCCCACTAACAGAACACATGTACAAAACCATTACATAAAACCCTCACGCTGATTACTCTTTCATTCAGCAACACTCACGACTATTGTTTCTTCTGTCCGGAACAGCCCCCACGAATCCCTTCAAACTACATCAAAACAGTAGCCTAAAACCACACAAAACAGTAGCCTAAATACAACCAAAATAGTAACCAGAAACTGCAGTCTAAAACAGCAGGAAACAGAGCAAAAACAGCAAGTAAAACAGCAAACGGTGAGTTAAGACGTTAAACAAGTGAACCGGAAAATTTGTGGAGTGATAGCCCTTCCGACGGTTGTAAACGCGAGTCCGGAAGACGACTTAAAAGGTTAGACCTGAGGGTACCTTTCACACTTGTTTTTTTTATTTGATTTTTATTGATTCTTTTAATTCTGTTTTAATTATTCATTGAATATTGTTTGCATGTGATGTGTGTTGTGGCCATTGATTGAAACGGAAAATACGTCGTCTCTCGTGGTATATAGGATGGAAACCCAGACGTAAATTCCGTAGCCGATTCTGAATGGACGGTAGTGCGGTCTGTACTTGGGATACAACTCCACGTACCACTTGAGTAAATGGCGTATATTTCGCTTTATGTTATTTTGATTATTCTCACTTTATTATTCCGTCTTTTAATCTCCGCATGTTATTTATTTATATTATGATGCGATCGAGCGCATAGGCTTAGTAAGTGGAATGAAAGATCCCCTATGGGGAAGGGTTATGCCCTTTACCACAATGCTTTGCCGCGCCGGTTGATGTGTGTTCGGTTGAATGCAAGACACGTTCAATCGGACTATTAAGTTTGATATGATTGTCTTTATTTTTGTATGTATGATGCGATCGAGCGCATGGGCTTAGTGAGTTAGTCCAAAGGTCCCTCTATTTGAGAGACGAAGAGCCTAAAAGGCCACCTTTGTGACACTACTTACTTCGCCGCGTCGGACGAAGTGTGTTTGGGTTGAATGTACGTTCAATCGGGCATACGAAGTCCTACACTTTTATTGTATTTATTTCATGTATTATGATGTGACGCGCATGGGCTTAGTATGTTGGCCTAAAGGTCCTCTCTTTGAGAGACAAAGGGCCTAAAAGGCCACCTTTACGGCAGTACTTTCGTGCGCGCCCTTCATTTTGTTGTTTAGTATGACATCTTCTTACATGACCATGCATCATATCACATTGCGCATGGGCTTAGTATGTTGGTCTAAAGGTCCTCTTTTTGAGAGACAAAGAGCCTAAAATGCCACCTTTACGGCAGTACTTTGCCGCGCCTCTTTTATTTAGTTATTCGCTTCATAACGTCTTTTTGAAAATTCATGCATCATATTGCATTGCGCATGGGCTTATCAAGTGAGATTAAAGGTCCTCCACTTTGAGGGGTGAAAATTCTTGAAAGCTACCTTTGCTACAATGATTTGCCGCGCCCCTTAATCCGTTATTGTTTACTAGATGTCATATACTCATCCTCCGTCCATGTATGTGTCATTTGTTTTACTATATTTTGGAGGTCACTGCTGAGCCCCGTTCAAACGCGTTTCAGAACGCCGCACGAACGCATGTTTTCTGTCTGGTCTCGTTCGAACGCGTTATCAAACGCCATACGAACGCGAACCTTCTGTTTACCGTTCGAACGCGTTTACGAACGCTACACGAATGCGAACACACTGAACTGAGACACTTTCATCACATGCCATGTATAATTGTTTCTTAGGTGCTTTTTCTTATGAAAACCCCATATAGTCATTCCTATCTTTGTGCACATCATAATGAAAAACATGTTTATTACATTGGTTGCATCATTTACCTTAGTCTTGGTCTAACTTATTACAATTCATATATCTATGTCATGATAGCATTTGAGTATTATCTCTTGTGGTATATCGGATGGAAACCCAGACATAAATTCCGTAGCCGATTCCGAATGGACGGTAGTGCGGTCTGTACTTGGGATACAATTCCACGTACCACTTGGAAAAGTGCTCACATGTGTGGTTTGTGTGGTTAATATGTGTGCTTGTGTTTTCGTGAATCTAATATGCCGATGAGGTTGTACGTTCGTTGCTACTTTGATGTATTTTCTAGCATGCAATCTTAGATGTGAGATATATGTGAAATGTATATATAAGCTTTATTTTGTACATGTGAATTTAAAAGCATGATACTCTCGGAAATAAGTGTTACTTAAGCTTGATTAAATTATTACGTAAATCCTTTCATTACAAGTGACATAAGTAAGGGACCATTCCGAACCCAATGGTTTGAGGTCTTCCCTTGCGAGGGGTGGTGCGGCGGCCTTAATCTCTCATTTTCCTCCGTTCACATCGGGTGGCGACTCTATTATTCTCCGGTTTAGTCCCCCGTGGCTACCCCTTACTCCCGACCAGGCCGCGAGCCTAAAACAGCATGCATCGCCCCAGTTTCTGTGTCCCCACAGTCTGGCGACTCCACTGGGATAGAGAATCGGCCCCGAAATATTGTCTTGTAATGTTTGGATTTATGTTTTAATTGACCGTGTCTATAGTGGATAAAGTGAGGGTTTAATCAAAGGCGTTTTAAGGCTAGGTAATGGTTTGGTGTCTTCCTTCACTCACTACCTTTCTAGAAGGAAAAGCTGTGAAGGCACCTAGATAGCCATTTACTCGTAGCCTTTTGTGATGGACTAATTTTGAGGACTCGTTGTTTATTCCTGACACCAAGCGATAAGAGCCTAAGAGGCTTGGGTATTTAAGTGAGCCTCGCTCCACCTTCCCTCTGGGGAATCTACAACGGGAAATCCATTTGACAGTCTGTCACACACCATAGCTCATTGGCACGTACCTTAGTGTATAAAAAGGGGTGCGCTCACTTGTTTTCTCGAACCCTTGAGTGGGGAGACCTAGTTGTGGGCCATCCTTCGCCGGTGGGAGCCTTTGTCTATACTCTTGCTAACCCACCCATAGACCGGGTTGGCTAAAGTAACAATTATTTCCTTGAGTATGTGCTTGTGGACCATCCTCATTTGGATGCAGTTGGACTATTGTCAGAAATGCGGACTTGCTGGGCCATTTAAACTGGGGCGAGTTCGTACCTTATGACTATTAGGCCCAAAGCTTCTGAAATGTTTATGGGCCATTATGTAGAAATTGTTACTCTATGTTTACATTATTTTTCTTTTATACTTGTGTTTGGGAACATCATTGTTTTGATCCACTTGGACCATTTGTCATGGGATATGGGCTTGTTGGGCCATTTAAACCGGGACGAGAACGTATCTTATGACGATTGGGCCAAAGGCTTCTAAATATTGATGGGCCACCTTGTGCTTGTGTTCAGAACATTACCATTTGGATTTAGTTGGACTCCTTGCCATGAGATGTGAACTCGTTGGGCCATTTAAACTGGGACGAGTTCACTCCTATGACATTTAGCCCAAAGGCTTCTAAAATGATAATGGGCCGATTTGTTTGAAAATTTTAATCGATTTAGTATGTTATATAGGTTACATACATCTCATGCACCCCATGCATACATACATCATGTTAACCCTTGTGTTCTGAAAGCCATCATAGATTCCCGTTGGCTTAGGGAAAATGGAAGACTCACCAAAATACTGGGAACAGATATGAGTACATCCGATAATGAGGTATCCCGGATAGATCAGTTGGAGAATGGTTTTGGCCAAGATTACTGAACAATTGCAAGCCTTGACTACTGCCATGACAAATATGGCTGTGCCCCGTGCTGGGGGAAATTCTGAGAATGTGAGATGTGAGGAGCCTCCGAATGGGTTGGGGGATGATATCCCCACATTTGATGATGACATGGCGGAGTATGCAACAGGCAAAGTGATTGGGTCTCAGGCAGAATTTCAGAAGCTTCGGGATCAGGTTGAAACAGTTACCCGCAAAATGAGGGGTAAACATGAAGAGTTGTTAGATTATGAGGCAATGACCTTCGGAGAACAGCTGTTAGCTCAATTTAAAATGCCCGACATAGCCAAGTTTAATGGGAATGGAGACCCGAGAGTCCATCTGCAGCAATATATCTCAGTCATGAGTTCAGTGGGCCTATCACAGCGCCAAGTCCAAAAGATGTTTGGGATGTCACTTGAGGGGGCACCTGTGGTTTGGTATCATAGCCTTGAGAAGAAGGTTAAGGAAGATTGGAGGGAACTAGCTGATGCTTTTCTGAAGCAGTATGTTACATACTTATAGATTGACTTGTCACTCCGTGATTTGGAGAACACTAAGCAGAAGCCGGAAGAAAGCTTCAAGGAGTATGTAGACCGTTGGAGAAGCCAGCTTCTGAAAATGCAGACTCGGCCCTCTGAGAAAGACCAGATCAAAATGATCATCAAGGGTACTAAGCCCTCCATTTATGGTAAGCTGCGGAGGATGACTTCGATGATTACGGATTTCCGATAATTGAGGGAGACGGTTATGGATATTGAAGAAGAAGAGGCTGAAAACAGAAAGTTCTATGGCCAGAATAGAAGGAATATTGAGGGACCTTCAGGGACCAAGCCCGCTACCGCTGAGGTCACTGCCATCAAAAGCAGGCGATTTTCCAACCTTGGTAAACCTCTTTCAAGGGTGTTCGAAAAGCTGAAGGCGCAAGGACTTCTTGAACCCTTAGAGGCTAAACCAATTCCAAACCCTGTACCACCCAACCTTGACCTAAGCCTGTATTGTCACTTCCATCGGAGAAGGGGTCACGAAACTGATAGCTGCACCCGCCTTAGGCATGAGATCCAAAACCTCATTGACTCCACAAAATACCTGACCCAGAAAGAGAACAACCCAACGCACACAGAAATCCCCTACCCAACTACATGATCAACTCTGGCCTACCCGAAACCATTTTCCTCCAAACTCTCAACCACTCAGCTTCATTCATAGGAATAGGGGATGACAACGGTGGAGAACCATAGGCCAATGAAGAAGGTAATGCTGCGAATGATGAAGTTTCCTCCTAGTTTATTTGATCCTGCATTTTTAATAAAGACATTGATTTTGTCTCTTCGTTCGAACCTTTTCTTAATGATAATAAAGACGTTCGTTTTGCTTACTTGCCTGAATCTATTCCTTTCAACCGGCAACATGAGTATATTTGAGAAAAACATTCAACCTTGGTACTATGATATTCAGTGATGTTTAGAACACGGGGAATTCCTGAAAGCAGCAAGCAGAAAAGATATGGTGGTCATTCAAAAATTGAGAAATGGGGCAGTGAGACTATCAGACTTGGAAGGAAATGAGTTCACCAAGCCGATTAAAGTGGAAAGGTTGAAACAGTACTTTGCCTGAGGAAGAATTGGCGGAAGACCTAACCCAACGGGATAGAAACTCATTCATGCATGCATGCATACACGTAACATAATTTGATATCTTTTGTGTTTGTTTTGCTTTGTATTCACAGGTTTTGAAGCAGAAAGAGAGAAAGCGGCAAAGACAAACCAATCAGGAACATCGACAGTACTGTATCAGTCTGGGGGCGAGGCCCATATCAGTATCAGTCTGGGAGCGAGGCCCATATCAGCAGTATCAGTCTAGGGGTGAGGCCCATATCAGTATCAGTTGGGGGCGAGGCCCATATCAGTTTCAGTCTTGGGGATGAGTCCCAGGGGCGAGGCCCATATCAGTATCAGTTTGAGGCGAGGCCCACATCAGCATCACTCTGGGAACGAGGCCCACATCAACATCAGTATCAGTTTAGCCGGGAATGGCACTCAAAGAATGGAAACACAGTTCGAGAATGAACAAGCCGGGAATGGCACCCCAAGAATGGAGCACGGTTCGGAAATGGACCACTCTCATATCAGTAATGGTTCGGAAATGGACTATCTCTCATCAGCAACGGTTCAAAAATGGACCACTCTCATCAGCAACGGTTCGGAAATGGACTATCTCTCATCAGCAACGGTTCGAAAATGGACCACTCTCATCAGCAACGGTTCGAAAATGGACCACTCTCATCAGCAATGGTTCGAAAATGGACCATTCTCAGATCAGTATCGGTTCAGAAATGGACTATCTCTCATCAGCAACGGTTGAAAATGGACCACTCTCATATCAGTAACAGTTCGGAAATGGACCACTCTCATATCAGTATTGGTTCGGAAATGGACTATCTCTCATCAGCAACGGTTCGAAAATGGACCACTCTCATCAGCAACGGTTCGAAAATGGACCACTCTCATCAGCAATGGTTCGAAAATGGACCACTCTCATATCAGTATTGGTTCGGAAATGGACTATCTCTCATCAGCAACGGTTCGAAAATGGACCACTCTCATATCAGTAACGGTTCGGAAATGGACCATTCTCATATCAGTATTGGTTCGGAAATGGACTATCTCTCATCAGCGACGGTTCAAAAATGGAACACTCACATATCAGTATCGGTTCGGAAATGGACTACTATCACTCGCCGAAAATGGCACTCCGAAAATGGAGCACGGTTCGAAATGGGCCATCATCTCATTAGTCGCCAAAAATGGCACTCCGAAAATGGAGCACGGTTTGAAAATGGACCATCATCTCATCACTCGCCGAAAATGGCACTCCGAAAATGGAGCACGGTTCGAAAATGGACCATCATCTCATCTCGCCGAAAATGGAGCACGGTTCGAAAATAGACCATTATCTCATCAGTCACCGAAAATGGCACTCCAAAAATGGAGCACAGTTCGAAAATGGATAGACATCACTTTAGCAATGCCTCGGAAATGGGGTTTAGCATACCAAAAATGGTACAACCAGATCAACTCAACTCAACACGGCAGGCAAACCAGCAGACAGCTGGTGAGCCAGGTAAGTGAAAATGCATTTCATGTACTTTGATAGGATTGTCACTGTCACACACTACACAAGTCCCATCAAAGTGGGGGCGACTGTAGGCATTGTATTTTTGCATGTGAAACCCGATGATGAGTCTCATTTTGAGGCACTACCTTTTAAGTCGCGGAAACCGCGGGAAACAGATGTCGGAAGGGAGGAGTCAAGAATTGACTCATAGTCGGATTAGTTCGCTGGTTTAGCTTCAGGTTACTTGTTGGTGTTCCGTTTTAAAATTTATTCTCGGCCCAAAACCCCGCAAATCACTTAACCTTAGTCCAAGCCCAATCCAAAGAAATAATTAATGTATGTCACAAATTAAAATAATTAAAACATCAAAACACCTAGCCAAGCCCACCCACCTAACCAAGGCCCACACGCCCATAGCCTTTAATACACACCCCAATTAAATAATTATTAATTAAATTAAAACATTAACTAAATAAAAATATTAATTATATTAATTAAATAAATAAATAAAAATATTTACCAAACATAAAATAAGTATATGCCTAATTTAAACAAATCAAATATAATTATTCCTAACTAAATAAAATTATATACCAATCTAAAATATTGACTCCTAATCTAACAAATTAAATGCCTAAACAACACCAATTAAAGATATCACCTTCCTAATTTGACCTTGTCCCCCCTCAATCTTTGACTTTCCTTAAGACCAAATCTTAAAATGAATGCAAGATCCCTTCCTTGTGAGACAAGGACAAACCCTAGCTCTCTTATATAAAAACATGCACTAACCTAGCCACCCCTCTCTCCACTCTCTCACGGCCAGAATGTTAGACATTATGACCCATAGCGTCACTGTTTTGTAAATGATATTGTATTATTGTACAAAATTAACTATGTGATAATGAAATTTCCTTTTGCCGTTTTGTAAAATTATTTACATTGATATATTAATGGCAAAAGTCCGTATGTATGATTAGTTCTGTATTGAGATGATATGAGACAGTATCAATATAAAAGGTTTAATCATTAAATATCCCTAGTCGGAGTATTATCGAGATCAGACATCGATAATGCGGAATAGACTAGTATTGCATTTGTGCATGTTGTGAGGGCACAACGGTAGTTCTCATATATTTAAGTATTGGATACTTATGCAAGTGCGATAGGAGGTTGTGTTTTACCGATGGTACGGAAAACAGCTTCGCTCTGGATAGACCCCGCGGAATCCATTGGTAGTATGTCTGCGTTTCTATGGGAGGCCGCATCAGGGTAGGTGTATATGGTCTTAACCTGAGACTTGCATCGCTAGTACTTGCGACAATCGGTAAACTTTGGTTTTGGTGGTTGGGGACTTTAACCGGTTCTGTGTTCACCACTTCTGGGTTTATCAGGAATCGTAGTGTACTGGGTGTGATGTCAAGATGGAAGTATCACTTCAGACATATGGAGTTGATGATCGCGCAGGACACAGAACTAGTACTCTATAAAAAGGTTGCAACCGTCGGGACAATATGACTAGGTCAGGATTGTCCGATTAAAGAGACTAGTTGTTTGATGTCCGATATATGTTTCGTACGGGGCAGACACACTTCCAGCCCCAGGCCTAACATGTGATCGTTCGATACTGGATCGACATACGCGATAGCGGTATACTACGCTTGATAAAGATCTTATATTCCAGTAAGAATTTTCTGGAGAATTGGGTAGGCATGGCGCTTTGCTAGAAGCCAACCTTGTCTTGTGAATCGGTCGTAAAAGACGTAGTACGAGGTACGTACGTGTTTGGATTATCCAACGACCGTATTTACTGCCAACATATCCGGAGATCTCTTGGGTCGCTTCCTGAAGATTCACCTATGACGTTTGATTCGAACCTTATTAATCTTGGATTAATTGCGGAGAAACTTTATCTTGGATAAAATGCCTTATTAGGAGAGAGAGAGAAATCGATTAATTTGGAATTAATCGATAAAATAATATATTCGATATATTATTAAACGAAATTAGATTTCGACGCGGAATTAAAATCGGATTTTAATTCGGGCAAACGAATTAATTTAGAATTAATTCATTAGCGAACTGAATAGTAATTTCGCAAGGCGTAATTATTTAATTCACGTCGCGACGGAAATTCGTTAATTCGGAATTAACGAAACCGAGCCCGAAAGTGCTTGCGGACACATTCGTATTTTGAATCGAGTGATATCCGCAAATCACATCGCGATATCTCATTACTTAATACGAATAGATGGTGGATGGATGTATCTAGTCACCTTTGAGGGATGATACATTGTCTCTAATCTCAAAGTGTGGTAATGATGGCAAATGATGGATTTCATTTTGGAGGGAAAGCCATGCACGGTTTTGAAGGATTTTTTTGCATTAAAAAATTCTTTTGGTATTAGATATCATATCACTTTTCATTTCCTTTGTTACTCACGGTTTTGGCATGCAAAAGGGAACAAAAATTAAAAGTGAAACACTCTCCTCCTTTTCTCTCTTGCTCACGCCGTGAGCTGCATACACAAGGCAGAAAATTGTTTTCTCATTCTCCATTTTTGCTAGCACAAGCAAGGATCAAAAGAGGTGATAGGGGGAAACGCATTTGGAGCTTGGAATACTCAAAGATTTGAAGCTCTCTCCATCTTCTTGCTTGGCCGAAACTTCATCCTTGGAGGCTCAAGGATCCTCATCACCATTTTCGTCACATAGCTTTGTAAGTATGTTTCCGCCATCCTTCAAGCTTTGCATGTATGTTATTGTATTTCTATTGCTTAATCTTTCCTTGGGACTAATTATAGAAACCAACAATGGTATCATTGAGCCAGGTTTAAGCATGAAATACATTAGGGTTAATTTGGGGAAAATTGATTGAAGCATGTTCTTGTGGAATTGGATGCTAAAGTATGCTTATATGTATGTTATTTGATATATTACATGATCAATTTTAACAAAAATGCATTGGATGATTTTTTCCCCAAATGTTGTCTTGGCCGAATGTGGAGGTGCTTCCATTGGATTGGAATTTTTCATGCATGAGCTTATTTGATGACTTAAGCATGTTTAAATGTATGATATTTGATATAATACATGATTAATTTTGAGAAAAATGCATTGGATGATTTTTCCCCAAAATTGATGTCTTGGCCGAATGTGAGGCACTTCCATTAAGTTGAATTTTTGCATGCACAAGTTCATTGGATGATTTGAGTGTGCTTAAATGTTTGTAATATGAAGTAATACATGATCAATTTTGAGAAAATTGTATTTGATTTTTTTTCCCCAAAATTGATGCATTGGCCGAATGTGTAGGTCATTTGAAGATTTGGATTTTTCATGCACAAGTTTATTGGATAACTTAAGCATGATTAAATGTATGATATTTGATGTAATACATGTTCAATTTTGAGAAAAATACATTGGATGATTTTTTCCCTAAAGTTGATGCTTGACCGAAAATGGAGGTCTTTTCACTTATTGAATTTTTGCTTTCAAGTTCATTAGATGACTTAAAATCAATATGGATGTTAGATTAGTGATTCAATTGGATTGAAAAAAAAATCGAACCGCAAAAATCTCTCTTGGCCGAATACAACATGACATGTTAAAGGACTTGATTTTTGTTCAAATAAATGTTAGACAAGTGTTTTGAACAATTGATGAATAATAAATTAAATTGGTTTTTTGAAATATTTGATTTAATGAATTAATCATGCAATTACACTTTAATCAATTGAATTTTAAAATTTGGAATATTAAAATTTAATTAATGGGCTTTTATGTTTAATTGGGCCTTATGGGCTTGAAATTGATTTTATGGCACTTAAGGGTGATTCCTTATTTGGGCTTGGTAATTGGTTTGACCCACATTGACCAAAGCCCAAGCCTTTATAAATCAATTGAAAGCCCATCGGACTTTAATTAAACAAACATTGGATGTTAGTTGGGCTTGGAGACCCAATTTGATAAGATTTAGAATCTAATCTTAAAAGCACATTAAAAGTGTAAACATTTAATTTGGAATTAAATAAATTGAATTAATATTGAATGCGACTTAAATTGGATTTAACGGGTAGTTCGATATAATTCATGAATTCGTACCTTATGTACTTATTCTCAAACGAGTTGGACTCGCGCAAAATCAAACCGTTGATTGAACATTGGATGATCACTTAAACAAAGACTAATTAATTGGATTGATTTGTTGTATAGCATGTCTTGAATGAATATACATGTATGTGATGATGAATAGTGTATAGCGGATGGATATTAGAAGGGAAAGGGTAATTTTAGAAATTATTGTAAATTTAGAATTTATAAATTGGACCTGCGTGTCCAGCCTTATCTCTTTTATCTCTTTTATTCTCTTCTCACCTAATTCCCCTCAATGTAAATGAGGTTTCTCTTATTGTATTATGTAATTGGGTAGAAGTAGAATATTGCTAGCGGGGAGTGGAAAGGGAGTGATTTGTTCTAGGAACAAATTGTTTTACATATCCATCCGTATATCACTATTAATTTATTTTATGCACTTTATGATGTTTTAGAAGCATTTAAGGGGGTGTATGATGATGAGACCTAACAAAGATAATAAATTGGTTGCCAATTACGCAAAAATCCCTCAATCTATATTAAGCGATTATCCTTCCATTGAATGATTCTTGTTCAAGATCCAATTGGCATTGGTTTGTTGGCCAAAGTCAAGACCTTGTCAATTAGGATGTACTTGAATCATGAGAGTTTTGTTCCACATCGGTGTCTTGTCCAAGTTGTGATTTGTTGGCCAAAGTCAAGATCACTTCTTGTCCAACGACATTGATTACGAAACTATCCTTGTCAATGGGTCCCGCTTAACTGGAATCATTAGGTTTGTTGTGCCAAAGCCAAGGCCTAGATGATTCGGAGGATATGGTTAGAAAATGTATTAGATACATTGGCATATGCAATATGTTTAGGACTTGGATGTCCACCTAACCGGATCTAGGAATTGGATTGGATCCAATTGATCTGTGAGATCTACCTAGTTAAATAGCATACAGCTTGTTGGCCAAAGTCAAGGTTGTGTGTTATTTAACGGGATCCTAGCCCACTAGGAAATAGGATTTCCCGAGTTCTCAACAGAGGGTTAGAGACTTGATAAAAATAGTGGGAGGCTAGTATTGAATTTGCAATTTCATTCAGATACTTAGCCTTACGCGTCTTTCAAAAATTATTTTGTTTAATTAATTATTATTAGTTGGACTAATTCATTGTTATTTTTTGTAACAGTTTGACTGTACCCATTTTATCGTTAACTAGATAGTTGGACTATCGTAGTTGAGATGGCAAGCAAGGTAAGTGTCCGAGACATCATCATGGGTGACAATGTCTTTAAGGGCACAAACTTCGCTGATTGGGAAATGAACCTAAGGATAGTCCTTGGGGCTGAGAGGATGCTGTACACTATACAAACACCTCTCCCGCCTAAGCCCACTGACCCACTTGAGCTGGAGTTATGGAAAACTCACAGCAGTGATTGTGACACAGCTCAGGCTATTATGTTAGCTTCGATGACTCAGCACTTTCGTCGCCAAAATAGGGACTTGGATCCTTATAATATGATGGCTAGACTGCGAGATCTCCACCGCTCCAATAAGCGGATGGAGAGATATGAGTTGGTGAAGAAACTCTTCCGCGCCCGAATGACTGAAGGCGCATCAGTTGAGGCCCACGGGGCTCAAATGATCGCCGATATTGATGAGTTGGCCAATATGGGAATAGTCTTGGAGGCTGAGCTGACCATAGATATGATCTTACAGTCACTTCCTGATACTTGGAAACAAATCATAATCAACTACAAGTTGATGGATACGGATGACACTCTTGGAGAGTTGTTATCCATTTTGAAGGAGTCTGAAAAAGAACTCCAAAAAGGGGGCAAGCGCGAGGCGCACTTTGCATCGACCTCTCAGAGGCCAAAGGCTGGGCCCAAAGCTACTGGAGGGGTGAGGAAGAAGAAACATAAGAAAAAGGGTAAAGGCAAGTTGACAAAAGCTTCTGGGAAGCCAAGGGACAAGTCTCAAGATGTCTGCCTCAACTGCGGCAAGAAGGGTCACTGGAAACGTGACTGCCGAATGGGAAGGGACACAAGGAGGATATCAAGGCAGGCAAGGCACTAGCCTCTGGTATGTTTGTTATTGAGATAAATATGACTACTTCTAGTTTTAAAAATTGGATTTTTGATTCTGGTTGTGCTGCTCATATTTGTACTGATTTGCAGGATCTGCAGGATAGCAGGATGCTGGTTCAGGGGAGATTGACCTACGAGTCGGAAACGGAACTCCAGTTGCTGTTTTGGCTGTAGGGACTTTTGTTTTGGAATTGCCCTCGGGGCATATGCTTAAACTTTTGAACTGTTATTATATACCTAGTTTGACTAGGAATATTATATCTGTATCTTTGTTAACCCAGCATGGGTACACTTTTGTATTTAGAAACACTGGGTGTTATTTATAAAAAAATGATGCAGAAATTTGCACTGCTGTTGCAAATAATGGCCTTTATATTTTGAATATAAATGTATCTCCTAAACATAAAATAACAAACAAAAGGCTCAAAAGGAGTAATCTAAAAGATGAAGCTTACATGTGGCATTGTCGTCTAGGACACATCAACAAGACTCGCATATCCACACTTTCGAAGAGTGGGTACTTGGACGGATTTGATCTTAATTCATATGATGTCTGCGAATCTTGTCTTTTAGGCAAAATGCCTAATCACCTTTTAGTGGTAAAGGTGAACGTGCCACAGAACTGTTAGCCCTCGTTCATAGTGACGTATGTGGGCCCATGTCTAGCCAGGCTAGAGGTGGATATCATTACTTCGTAACCTTTACGGATGATGCATCTCGTTATGGTTATGTGTATCTAATGAGACACAAGTCGGAAACTTTTGAGAAATTCAAAGAGTTTCGACACGAAGTAGAAAAACAAACAGGCAAGAGTATTAAAACATTGCGGTCGGACCGTGGTGGCGAATACTTAAGTTATGAGTTTCAAGATTACTTGAAAGAAAATGGTATTCTTTCACAGTGGACTCCTCCTGGACACCGCAATTAAACGGTGTGTCTGAACGGAGAAACCGTACCTTGTTAGACATGGTAAGGTCGATGATGAGTCGCACTGAGCTACCTATATCCTTCTGGGGATACGCTTTAAACAGTGCAGTACTTATTTTGAATAAGGTTCCGTCAAAGTCTGTTGAACAGACTCCATTTGAGATATGGACAGGGAGGAAACCAGGTTTCTCTTTCCTGAAGATTTGGGGATGCTGGGCATATGTTAAACGTTTGGAAGGTACCAAACTAGAACCCAAATCAGATAAATGCCTTTTCGTGGGATATCCTAAGGAAACCAAAGGATATTACTTCTATCACCCACAAGAGAACAAAGTATTTGTTGCTCTACATGCATTTTTCCTTGAGAAGGAATTCCTAGATGCAGTGGTAAGTGGGAGGAAAGTGAGAGCTTGATGAAAATCGTAGTGATACTGTTCCTGGCAATGAATCAACGACGGAACATGAACAGACCATCCAGGATGAGTCTGTACCACAATCTTCATACACAAGGACCGCGTAGGTCGGAGAGAGTCAGGACAGTACCTGAGAGGTATGGGTACCTGATCTCGCCTCATGTGGATATTAATCTTATTGAGGATAATGAACCGTCTACGTATGAGGAAGCAATACAGGATATTGATTCCGCTTTATGGCAAGATGCCATGAAGTCCGAGATGGATTCCATGTATGCCAACCAAGTTTGGACACTGGTTGATGCACCAGAAGGCGTAAAGCCTATTGGATGCAGATGGATCTTCAAGAAGAAGACCGACATGGATGGCAACGTACAAACGTACAAAGCTAGGCTTGTAGCAAAGGGGTATCGTCAACAATATGGTATTGATTATGACGAAACTTTCTCACCCGTTGCCATGATTAAATCCATTCGGATAATGCTTGCAATAGCTGCATATTTCGATTACGAGATATGGCAGATGGACGTTAAAACCGCTTTCCTTAACGGAAACCTTTTGGAGGATGTTTATATGCAACAGCCTGACGGTTTTATCGTACCTAGACTTGCAACAAGGTTTGTAAGTTAAATCGATCCATTTATGGATTGAAGCAAGCATCACGATCATGGAATCAGCGTTTTGATGAAATCATAAAAGAATATAATTTCGTGCAAAACGAAGATAGATGACCCTTGTGTATACAAGAAGGTTAGTGGGAGAGCACTGACTTTTATTGTCCTTTATGTCGACGATGTATTGCTTATAGGCAATGACATTCCCATGCTAACGTCGGTGAAAGCTTGGCTTTCATTAAAATTCTCCATGAAAGATCTGGGAGAAGCAGCCTTTATTCTGGGAATAAAGATCTACCGGGATAGATCTAGAAAGCTGCTTGGACTCTCCCAGAGTACATATATTGACAAAGTGTTGAAGCGATTCAGCATGGATCAATCCAAGAAGGGATTGATGCCGATGTTACGTGGTATATCTCTATCTAAGAACATGTGTCCTAAGACACAAGAAGAGAGAGATAACATGAGTCGGATACCGTTCGCCTCGGCAGTCGGATCGATCATGTATGCCATGATATGTACACGACCTGATGTGTCATATGCTTTGAGCATGTGCAGTCGCTATCAGGCCGATCCAGGTGAAGGTCACTGGATGGCAGTTAAGAATATCCTTAAGTATCTTAGACGAACTAAGGATGCTTTCTTAATTTACGGAGGAGAAGGAGATCTTGTGGTATCTGGGTATGCCGATGCAAGTTTCCAAACCGACAAGGACGACTTCAAGTCGCAATCCGGGTACATTTTTTGTTTGAATAACGGGGCGGTGAGCTGGAAATCTTCCAAGCAAGATACTGTTGCCGATTCAACAACTGAAGCGGAGTACATTGCTGCGTCGGAAGCAGCAAAGGAGGCAGTTTGGATCCGAAAGTTCCTAATTGGATTAGGAGTAGTTCCATTAGCAGCTGAGCCCGTTCCATTGTATTGTGACAATAACGGGGCTATAGCACAAGCTAAGGAACCAAGGTCTCATCAACGATCCAAGCATGTTCTTCGGCGTTACCATCTGATTCGGGAAATATACATCGTGGCGATGTAAAGATCGAGAAGGTCGCATCAGATAACAACATTGCAGATCGCTGACGAAGGCTTGTTTATCCGCAAGTGTTTGAACGACATATCAATAGTTCAGGTATTAGATGCTTGAGTGACTGGCTATAGGCCAAGTGGGAGATTGTTAGACATTATGACCCATAGCGTCACTGTTTTGTAAATGATATTGTATTATTGTACAAAATTAACTATGTGATAATGAAATTGCCTTTTGCCATTTTGTAAAATTATTTACTTTGATATATTAATGGCAAAAGTCCGTATGATTAGTTCCGTATTGAGATGATATGAGACAGTATCAATATTAAAGGTTTAATCATTAAATATCCCTAGTCGGAGTATTATCGAGATCGGACATCGATAATGCGGAATAGACTAGTATTGCATTTGTGCATGTTGTGAGGGCACAACGACATAGTTCTCATATATTTAAGTATTGGATACTTATGCAAGTGCGATAGGAGGTTGTGTTTTACCGATGGTACGGAAAACAGCTTCGCTCTGGATAGACCCCGCGGAATCCCATTGGTAGTATGTCTGCGTGTCTATGGGAGGCCGCATCAGGGTAGGTGTATATGGTCTTAACCTGAGACTTGCATCGCTAGTACTTGCGACAATCGGTAAACTTTGGTTTTGGTGGTTGGGGACTTTAACCGGTTCTGTGTTCACCACTTCTGGGTTTATCAGGAATCGTAGTGTGTACTGGGTGTGATGTCAAGATGGAAGTATCACTTCAGACATATGGAGTTGATGATCGCGCAGGACACAGAACTAGTACTCTATAAAAGGTTGCAACCGTCGGGACAATATGACTAGGTCAGGATTGTCCGATTTAAAGAGACTAGTTGTTTGATGTCCGATATATGTTTCGTACGGGGCAGACACACTTCCAGCCCCAGGCCTAACATGTGATCGTTCGATACTGGATCGATATACGCGATACTGCGGTATACTACGCTTGATAAAGATCTTATATTCCAGTAAGAATATTTCTGGAGAATTGGGTAGGCATGGCGCTTTGCTAGAAGCCAACCTTGTCTTGTGAATCGGTAAAGACGTAGTACGAGGTACGTACGTGTTTGGATTATCCAACGACCGTATTTACTGCCAACATATCCGGAGATCTCTTGGGTCGCTTCCTGAAGATTCACCTATGACGTTTGATTCGAACCTTATTAATCTTGGATTAATTGCGGAGAAACTTTATCTTGGATAAAATGCCTTATTAGGAGAGAGAGAGAGATCGATTAATTTGGAATTAATCGATAAAATAATATATTCGATATATTATTAAACGAAATTAGATTTCGACGCGGAATTAAAATCGGATTTTAATTCGGGCAAACGAATTAATTTAGAATTAATTCATTAGCGAACTGAATAGTAATTTCGCAAGGCGTAATTATTTAATTCACGTCGCGACGGAAATTCGTTAATTCGGAATTAACGAAACCGAGCCCGAAAGTGCTTGCGGACACATTCGTATTTTGAATCGAGTGATATCCGCAAATCACATCGCGATATCTCATTACTTAATACGAATAGATGGTGGATGTATCTAGTCACCTTTGAGGGATGATACATTGTCTCTAATCTCAAGTGTGGTAATGATGGCAAATGATGGATTTCATTTTGGAGGGAAAGCCATGCACGGTTTTGAAGGATTTTTTTGCATTAAAAAATTCTTTTGGTATTAGATATCATATCACTTTTCATTTCCTTTGTTTACTCACGGTTTTGGCATGCAAAAGGGAACAAAAATTAAAAGTGAAACACTCTCTCCTTTCTTCTTGCTCACGCCGTGAGCTGCATACACAAGGCAGAAAATTGTTTTCTCATTCTCCATTTTTGCTAGCACAAGCAAGGATCAAAAGAGGTGATAGGGAAACGCATTTGGAGCTTGGAATACTCAAAGATTTGAAGCTTCTCTCCATCTTCTTGCTTGGCCGAAACTTCATCCTTGGAGGCTCAAGGATCCTCATCACCATTTTCGTCACATAGCTTTGTAAGTATGTTTCCGCCATCCTTCAAGCTTTGCATGTATGTTATTGTATTTCTATTGCTTAATCTTCCTTGGGACTAATTATAGAAACCAACACAGAACACACGGCAAACAACAAACATAAACACTTAATCCTTACTGCCTTCATCACGCCTCATCAAAACAAAAGAAACCCTCACGTACAGCACACTAACCTTCACTCAACGCCACTGCCCAAAAGCCATTGTTCCCCCACTCCATCACCGTCCAACAAATGAACAGCACTCCACCATAACCGACCTGCAATCCGCTCCCTTCATCTTTCGATACTTCACAATCACTCATCAATAACCTCAATTAGCCACTATAAGCCACGCCCATTGCCCTTCATGAATTCCAGCTCACCCCACATTTCCTTAATTCCAGCGACAAGGCCATCAACAGCCCACGCCCTTCACTCCATATTAAGCAGCAAATTGTCCCCAGCTCACGCCCCTTAACGCACACAAAAGGCCCAGTCACAACGTCTTCACTGCCTTTACACCTCACGCCAAAACTGACCACTTCAAGCCCGTTGCACCCAAATCAACGCCACAAATCGTCCAAGCCCCCGAATGCCCCTCATATTGAAATGATGAAACAAATCTAAACACGTCACAGCCCTTAAACCAACCTGCCACTAGCAGCCCACTAACAGAACACCGTACAAAACCATCACATAAAAACCCTCCCGCTGATTACTCTTTCATTCAGAAACCATCACGCCTATTGCTTCTTCTGTCCAGAACAGCCCCCACGAATCCCTTCAAACTACATCAAAACAGTAGCCTAAAACCACACAAAACAGTAGCCTAAATAAAACCAAAACAGTAACCAGAAAAGAACTGCAGTCCAAAACAGCAGGAGGAAACTAGCAAAAAACAGCAAGCAAAACAGCAAAATGGTGAGTTAAGACGTTAAACAAGTGAACCGGAAAAGTTTTGGAGTGATAGCCCTTCCGACGGTTGTAAACGTGAGTCCGGAAGACGACTTAAAAGGTTAGACCTGAGGGTACCTTTCACACTTGTTTTTTTTTTATTTTTTTTTATTGATTCTTTTAATTGTGTTTAATTATTTATTGAATATTGTTTGCATGTGATGTGTGTTGTGGCCATTGATTGAAACGGAACATACGTCGTCTCTCGTGGTATATAGGATGGAAACCCAGACGTAAATTCCGTAGCCGATTCTGAATGGACGGTAGTGCGGTCTGTACTTGGGATACAACTCCACGTACCACTTGAGTAATGGCGTATCTTCGCTTTATGTTATTTTGATTATTCTCACTTATTATTCCGTCTTTTAATCTCCGCATGTTATTATTTTATGTTATGATGCGATCGAGCGCATGGGCTTAGTAGTGGAATGAAAGATCCCCTATGGGAAGGGTTAAGCACTTTACCACGATGCTTTTCCGCGCCGGTTGATTGTGTGTGTTCGGTTGAATGCAAGACACGTTCAATCGGACATATTAAGTTTTTGATATGATTTCTTTATTTTTGTATGTATGATGCGATCGAGCGCATGGGCTAGTGAGTTAGTCCAAAGGTCCTCTATTTTTGAGAGACGAAGAGCCTAAAAGGCCACCTTTGTGACACTACTTCACCGCGCCAGACGAAGTATGTTTGGGTTGAATGTACGTTCATCGGGCATACGAAGTCATACAATTTTATTGTCTTTATTTCATGTATTGTGATGTGACACGCATTGGCTTAGTATGTTGGCCTAAAGGTCCTCTCTTGAGAGACAAAGAGCCTAAAAGGCCACCTTTACGGCAGTACTTCGACGCGCCCCTTCATTTTTTTGTTTAGTATGACGTCTTCTTACATGACCATGCATCATATCAACATTGCGCATGGGCTTAGTATATTGGTCTAAGGTCCTCTCTTGAGAGACAAAGAGCCTAAAAGGCCACTTAACGGCAGTACTTTGCCGCGTCCTTTTATTTAGTTATTCGCTTCATAACGTCTTTTTGAAAATTCATGCATCATATTGCATTGCGCATGGGCTTATCAAGTGAGATTAAAGGTCCTCCACTTTGATGGGTGAAAATGCTTGAAAGCTTACCTTGCTAAATTGATTTGCGCGCCCCTTAATCCTTTATTGTTTACTAGATGTCATATACTCATCCGTCCATGTATGTGTGGTGTTTTACTGCATTTTGGAGGTCACTTGCTGAGCCTCGTTCGAACGCGTTTCAGAACGCGCATGAACGCATGTTTTCTGTCTGGTCTCATTCGACAGAGTTGTCAAACGCCATCCGAACGCGAACCTCTGTTTACCGTTCGAACGCGTTTACGAACGCTACACGAACGCGACACCACACTGACCTGAGACACTTTCATCACATGCCATGTATAATTGTTTCTTAGGTGCTTTTTCTTATGAAAACCCCATATAGTCATTCCTATCTTTGTGCACATCATAATGAAAAGCATGTTTATTCCATTGATTGCATCATTTACCTTAGTCTTGGTCTAACTTATTACAATTCATATATCCTGTCATGATAGCATTTGCGTTTGTATTATCTCTTTGTGGTATATCGGATGGAAACCTAGACATTAAATTCCGTAGCCGATTCCGAATGGACGGTTTAGTTGCGGTCTGTTACTTGGGATACAATTCTGTGTCCCACTTGGAAAAGTGCTCACATGTGTGCTTGTGTGGTTAATATGTGTGCTTGTGTTTTCGTGAATCTAATATACCGATGAGGTTGTACGTTCGTTGCTACTTTGATGTATTTTCTAGCATGCAATCTTAGATGTGAGATATATGTGAAATGTATGTATAAGCTTTATTTTGTACATGTGAATTTAGAAGCATGATACTCACGGAAATAAGTGTTACTTAAGCTTGATTAAATTATTACGTAAATCCTTTCATTACAAGTGACATAAGTAAGGGACATTCCGAACCCAATGGTTTGAGGTCTTCCCTTGCGAGGGGTGAGTTGCGGCCTTAAATCTATTTTCCCGGTTCACACCGGGTGGCGACTCCATTATTCTCCGGTTTAGTCCCCCGTGGCTACCCCGTACTCCCGACCAGGCCGCGAGCCTAAAACAGCATGCGTCGCCCCAGTTTCTGTGTCCCCACAATTACCTAGCGTTCCGTAACTCTGAGCATTGGCCAGTTGTCCCATTTGATTCTCCAGTGCTTTGATTGGCTTTGATTCAATGCTACTTGATTTTGAACTATAACTGATAAAACATCGTATTTTGCTTCTTTCTTCTTCAACTAGGCCAGCAGTTCTATTATTCCTGGTTCTTTTTCATGCTCCTGGCTTTTATTTGGTTGTTGGAATCCAGATGGTGGGTAGTTCTTTTGCCCTGAATTGTTGCTCCATGCGAAATTGGGGTGATTCCTCCACCCTGGGTTATAGGTGTTGGAATATGGATTGTTCCCCTGTCTGTTGAAATTGTTGACATAGTTCACTGTCTCTTCTTGTTGGTTGTAAGATTCTGACTCAAGTACTCCTCCAAATTGTGAACTTGTGGATCCACCATTAACTTTCATGTTAAGAGTTTCCAGATTTTTGCAAATCACATCCAGCTTGGAATTCAGTGCTGTGTTGGCTCAAACTTCATAAATTCCTGCAATTCTTTGGATCATGCTCCTTTCTATTGGCCATAAAGAATTGTTGTTGGCCATTTCTTCAATTAAGTCCCAGGCCTGATCTTATCCTTTTGCCATCAAAGCTCCTCCAATAGCAGCATCAATTGTAGTACTCATTATTCTAGAAAGTCCATTGTAGAAGGTTTGGACTTGTAGCTACTTTGCGATCTCATGATGAGGACATTTCTGAAGTAAATCTTTGAATCTTTCCCAAGCTTCACAAAGGGATTCTGATTCTTGTTGCACGAAGGATGTGATGTCATTCCTCAACCTTGCAGTTCTGGTGGCTAGTGTGTTCCAAGTTGTGATGGAACCTGCTGGTAATGAATGTAGCCAAGCTTTAGCTCTGTCCTTAAAAGAGTATGGAAAAACACGCAGTCTCATTGCTTCTTCAGCTGCTCGGTTGTAATTGAAAGTACCGCAAACTTCCAGGAAGTTGTTGATGTGGGAATTAGGATCTTCAGTTGCATTTCCCCCAAACTGTACTGACTGCTGAATCATTAGGATGCATGTTTTGATGTCACATGCATTTGCTGGTAAATGAGGAAGTACAATACAGGAAATGAAGTCGTCGACCACCAGAATAGTTCTGTCTCGAATGGGTATTGGTGGTGCAACTTCCAAAGGTTCAGGTTCCATGTTGACTAAAGCTTCTTGCCTTCTCGCCTTTCCCTTCTCAACTGTCTGATGGTTCTGTCAATTTCTAGGTCAAGCGGTCGGAGTTCAAAGCTTCTGGTTCATCTCATGTAGTTTCTAAGAACTTGAAACACAAGAAAACAAAAACAATAAGTAAAAAGAAATTAGATACAAGTAACGTATATAACCCATAAACTAATAGTGAAAGATAAATAAGTCCTCGGCAACGTCGCCAAAAACTTGACTGGTGCGTAATCACACGCGTATAACGCAAGCATACATATCGTTCAAGTAGTATAAAAAGTATCGATCCCACGAGGACTTAATACATAATCTATTAATTTTATGAGGTCAAATGATTACTAGTATCTAACAGGTTGATTGATTGATTTGAAATGGTGATGATTTTGAATTTAAAAACAAGTAAATAAAATTGCGCGAAAGTAGGTTTAATAAAATTCAATATTATGAAACTATCTACGGTTGTGAATCTTCCAATATGATTTTAAAGATGAAGTGGTTATTTCATTTTTTTGTAATATATCGGTTTACTAACCTGGAACACTAAATTATGCGAAAGCCTTTGTCGATGGTCAGACGCAAATACCCAGTATAACCCAATTGAACCATATGTCTATGTCAACCAAATTACCTGGATTCATTAAGTTTAAGTTCCAATTATGGCTACCCCCGCCCGACAGGTATATGTCTATCCTGTAAGGAAATCTATTAAAGGGTTATCTATCCTCAAGGAAGATCTTAGGCTATTAAGTCTAAGGCTGAAACCTAAAATTATTTTGTCAAGTTTATTTTAGATTTACCAGATCAATCTTATTAGTGGCTAATTAACAACACGCATTAAGCTTAAGACTTAATAAGTAAACCTTAAATTACCCAAACTATAAAATAACCCCTTAAAAACCGGTGATATTAGAATTCATCACAACCCCAGATAACTAACTTAGTTACGACACATAACTAGGGCTAGTAAAAACTTAAATCAAATAAAAGACATAAAGTAAAATGATGAAAAGTAAATTGCTGAAAAGTAAATTGCTGAAAAGTAAATGACGGAAAGTAAATGCTGAAATTAAATACTGAAAATTAAATGCTGAAAAGTAAATGCTGAAAGTAAATTACTGAAAAGTAAATGCTGAAGTAAATTGCTGAAAAGTAAATTGCTGAAAAGTAAATAAAGTAAAAGTACAATAAAAGAAAATGCTGAGGTAAACAGATCCACTTTTATTACTTCTATTTTAGATATCTCCTTTAATATAATATATTAAATTTGCATGAAAATTACCAACCAGCCATATAAGCGGTATCCAGATTAAGTCAAATTAATAATTAATTACCAACCGACCAATCAGGCGGTATCTAGTTTAGTCAGGTTAAAACCAATTTAAATAATTACCAACCGACCAATATGACGGTATCCTCGTTAAGTCAGGTTTTAACTAGTTTATATATTATAATTAAGGGAGATTAATCTAAATATTAGTAATAAAAGTTTTACATTTTACCCCAGCAAATGGGAGTTACCTCCTCATTACTGAAAAGTAAAAACTGAAAATTAAAGAAAGAAAAGTATTGTGCGTAAAAGTAAAAACTGAAAAGTAAAGAAAAGAAAGTGCGAAAGCGGAAATTAATTACTGAAAGTTGTAAATAAACAAACAAGATACAATCTTCTTAGTTTAAGGAATTCCTTAGAAGAAAGTATGAATTTACAAATGAAATGGCTTGGTATTTATAGGCAAAATTTTGCCTCCATCAAATCATCCACCAAATCCATTATTAATTGCTCCACTAATTGCTTCACCAAATTTATTTTTAATTGCTCCACTAATTGCTTATCATGTTTATGGTGATTTGATATTTTTTTTTTTATTTATTTATTAACTTATTTTTTGCTTTGAAAATGATTGAAAATGACTTTAATAATTACACACAACACACTTCTGGATAGTTCATCAATTTCGGGCATGAAATCTTCAGAATTCGAAATTATTTTGTCTTTCAAAGTTGTAGATCATGGAGTCTTCATTAATCTGGAACTTGAATCAGCTCAATCCGATATCGGAGTAAACGGTTATGCCCAAAATATGACAGATGCGTACAATTGGAATTTCCAAAACTGCACTTCGTTAAAACGCCCTTTCAAGTTTCCAATCTCCAAAATTAATATGTCAAGTCCAATTTTTGCCCTTTTTTGACCCACATTTCATCCTAAATGATTTCATTGTGTCCCAATATTTTATTTTCCGCAAAATATACTAAAACACATCAAAACGTTCATCAAACCCGAGAAACTAAACAAAATATTAAGTAAAAGGGGCGGTAAATATTGATATATTTTCCGCTCATCACTACATGAGGTGAGATCGGAAACCCTTACCTCCCAGGTTATTTTCTGACTCTCTCCGACCTACACGGTTCTTGTGTATTCGAAGATTATTGGTACAGTTTCATCCCTGATGAACTGTTTGTGTTCCGTAAAGGAGTCGGTGCCTGTAACAGTATTACTCTGATTTTCATCGAGTTTTACTTTCCTCCCACTTACCACTGCATATCGGAGTTCCTCTTAGGAAAATCGCATGGAGAGCAACAATTACATTGTTCTCTTATGAGTTGTATAATTACTATACTTTGGTTTCCCTAGGACAACCTACAAATAGGCACTTATCCGATTTGGGTTCTAGTTTGGTACCATCCAAACATTTAGCATATGCCCAACATTCCCAAATCTTCAGGAATGAGAAACCCGGTTTCTTTCCTGTTCATATCTAATACGAAGTCTGTCTAATAGATTTTCATGGAACCTTATTCAAAATAAGTATTGCATTGTTTAATGTGTATCCTCAGAAAGAAATTGGTAGCTCAGAGCGACTCATAATTAACCTTACCATGTCCAACAAAGTTCGGTTTCTTTGTTCGGACACACTGTCAAATTGAGGTGTCTCGTGAGGAGTCCACTGTGAAAGAATATCATACTCTTTCAAGTAATCTTGAAACTTATATGTCTAAGTATTTTACATTATGGTCCGACCGTAATGTTCTTAATACTTTTACCAGTCTGTTTTTCTACTTCGTGTCGAAACTCTTTGAATTACTCAAAAGTTTCTGACTTGTGTTCTATAAGATACACATAACCGTAATGTGATGCCACATCCGTAAATGTTACGAAGTATTCATATCCACCTCTAGCCTAGCTAGACATGGGCCCACTTACGTCACTATGAACGAGGGCTAATAGATCGGTGGCACTTGCACTTTTACCAAGTAAAAGGTGTTTTGGGCACTTTTCCTAATGAACTAGATTCGTAGACATCATTTAATTAGAATCAAATTTGTCCTAGTATCCACTCTTCGAAAGTGTGGATATATGAGTCTTGTTAATGTGTCCCAAACAACAATGCCACAAATAAGTCTCATTAGATTTACTCAATTTGAGCTATTTGTTTGTCATGTTATATGTTTGAGATTCATTTATCTTCTAAATATAAATACTTTTATTCACATCTAATGTGCTTATCTCAATATCATCTTTATAAACAAAACACTTAGTGTTCTAGAATATAAAGGTATACCCGCAACGAGTTAAACTAGATATAGAGATAATATTTCTAGTCAAACTAGACACATTATAAAAGTCTCCTAATTTAAGTACATGCCCAAAGGGTAGTTCCAAAACTTAGGTTTCTACGGTTAAAACGATGACTCGCGTCCCGTTTTCGACTCGCAGCTCGATCTCATCTGAAGCTAATTTCCTCCTAATCAGTAGATCCCGCACATCAGTATATATATTTATGTACCACATCTAGTATCAAAAATCCAATTTTAAAACCAGTAGTGAACATGTTTATAACAAACATACTTGAAGCCAGAACCTTGTCCCGCCTTCACTTTCATCATGTCTCCCTTGCCCATACGGCAGTCACACTTCTAGTGACCCCGTTTGCCATATTTTAGGCAGACAACTTGGGATATGTCATTTTAAGAAGCTCTGGTTGTGTATAACGGATTGAGCACTAAAGTTATCATCACAGTGAGTCTTCCTAAGCTCATGCTCTACTATTTGCTCAACTCTAGGCTCATGCTTGAGAGGTTTCTCTATCAAATAGAATAACTTCTCAGCTCCCAGGACTATCGTGAGGTTCTATTCCCAATCTGAAAATTAAAGCCGTCAAAGACATTTTCCCCAGGATTATGTCCTTTGATGCTAATCTTTCAGTCATCTTGATTGCTATAGTCCAACTATCCAATCAACAATTTCGGGTACAATTAAATATAATGATTACTATAGTCTAACTATATAATCAACTACAATTGATCGGTAACATTCAAATGTATTGATTACTATAATCCAATATATAACCAACCACAAATGAAGTAGTTTGAATATAGTCCAACTGTTTAAATTAAAACAACGATTGAATATTAGTCCAACTAATATATTTATAATTAATGACGAAAAATGAAATGAGCGCGTATTGGCAAGTATTTTAACAAAATTGCAAATTTAATACTTGCCTCCCACTATTTTTCGGTGAGCCTCCCTCATTGGAGTACTCGGGAAACCTAGTTTCCTAGTAGGCTAGGATCTTGTTAAATAACACACAACCTTGACTTTGGCCAACAAGTTGTATAAAACTTAACTAGGTAGATCTCTAAGATCAATTGGATCCCATCCAATTCCTAGATCCAGTAGGTGGACCTCAAAGTCGGAAACATATATCCAATATATGCCAATATATCCAATATATTTCCTAACCTTTTTCCTCTGAATCAACTAAGCCTTGGCTTTGGCTCAACAAGCTTAATGATTCTAGCTAAGCGCGACCCATTGATAGTGGGAAAGCTTCGTAATCGAGGTCGATGAACAAGAAGTGACCTTGACTTTGGCCAACAAATCACAACTTGCCCAAGACGTACGATATGGAACAAAGCTTTCGTGATTCAAACACATCCAAGATGGATAAAGGTCTTGACTTTGGCCAACAAACCAATGCCAATCTTGGATCTTGAGAGAGAATCACTCAATGGAAGGAAAAACTTGGCAACCAATTTATTATCTTTAATTAGGTCTCATCATACACCCTTAAGCATGCATTCTAAAAGCATAATAAGGCGCGAAATAAAATTAATAATTATATGCGGATGGATATACGATACAAATTGTTCCTAGAACAAATCTCTCATTTTCCTCTCTCCCGCTAGCAATATTCTTACTTCTACCCAATTACATAATACTTCTAAAGAAACCTAATTTACATTGAGGGGAATTGGTGAGAATATAAATACAATGAGAAAAGAGGTAATAGGCTAGACACGCAGGTCCAATTTAATAAATTCTAAATTTATTACAATAATTTCCAAAATTGCCCTCACCCATCTAATATCTATCTGATATACATTATTCATTCAATACATCCAAGTATTCACACAAAGTATGTTATTCAATCAATCTAATCCAAATAATTAATCTTTGAATTAATGACCATCCAATGTTGAAACAACGATTTGATTTGCGCGAGTCCAACTCGTTTAAGAATAAATACTCAAAGTAAGTATTCTTGAAATATATCGAACTACAATTTTAAATCCAATTTAAATTGTATCCAATACTAATTCATATTTAATTCCAAATTAAATAATTACACTTATTTATATGCCTTAAAGACTTGGATTCCAAATCCAATCTTAATGGGTCTCAAAGGCCCAATTAGTATCCAATACTATTCAATTAAAGTCCAATGGGCTGTTAATTAATTCTTTAGGCTTGGGCTTTTGGCCAAAATGGATCTATTGTTGGATAATATGACCCATAGCGTCACTATTTGTACAGATCACGGTGTTGTTGTACAAATTAACTATGTGACAAGGAAATTGCACTCTCATCATTTGTGATTAGATCACCATATATGTATAAATGAAGAGAGGTCCATATGATTAGTTCCTGGATTGAGATGATATGAGACAGTATCAGTCCCCGAAGGATTAATCATTAAATATCCCTAGCCGGAGTATTATCGAGACTGGACATCGATAATGCGGATAGGCTAGTATTGCACTTGTTGTGTCGTGTGAGGGCACAACGGCATAGTTCTCATATATTTAAGTATTGGATACTTATGCAAGTGCGATAGGAGGTCGTGTTTCACCGATGGTACGGGAAACAGCTTCACTCTGGATAGACCCTTCGGAATCCCATTGGTATTATGACTATGTGTCTATGGGAGGCCGAAATCAAGGTAGGTGTGTATAGTCTTAACCTGAGACTTGCATCGCTATACTTGCGATAATCGGTAGACTTTGGTCTTGGTGGTACAGGGCTTAAACCGGTTCTGTGTACACCACTTCTGGGTTTATCAGAGAGTCGTAGTGTATTGGGTGTGATGTCAAGACGGAAGTATCACTTCAGTCATAGTGGAGATGATGTCACGCAGGATACGGTACTAGTGCTCTTAAGTGCTGGCCGGCCATCGGGATATTATGACAAGGTCATGTATATCCGATTACAGAGACTAGTTACCAGACATCCGACATGTGCTTCTTCGGACGGGGCCACTTATCCAGCCCCAGCCCTAGCACGTGACTATCCGATACTGGACCGATATACACAATACTATGGTATACTATGCTTGATACAGATCTATATATTCCTGTAAGAATATTTCTGGAGAATTGGGTAGGCATGGCGCTTTGCTAGAAGCCAACCTTGTCTTGTAAATCGGTATAAACGTAGTACGAGGTGCTTACGGTTCGGATAATCCGATGACCGTATTTACTGCCAACATATCCGGAGATCTCATGGGTCGCTTCCTGAAGATTCACCGATGATGTATAACTCGCACTTTAATTAATCTAGGATTAATTAGAAGAGAGAGAAAATTAATCTGGGATTAATTACGGAGATATTTTATCTCGGATAAAATATCGTTAAAGAGAGAGAACGATTAATTTGGAATTAATCGATAAATTAATATATTCGATATATTAATCGAAATTAGATTTCGACGCGGAATTGAAATTGGATTTTAATTCGGGTGAACGAATTAATTTAGAATTAATTCGTTAGTGACGTGAATAGTGATTTCGCTAGGCGTAATCATTTAATTACGACGCGACAGAAAATTCGTTAATTTGGAATTAGCGAACCTGAGCCCGAGAGTGATTGTGAGCGCATTCGCATTTCGAATTCGAACGCGGCACGCAAGTCACATCAAGCGTCAAATCGCTAGTCGCATCAATTGTCAAATTACATGTCACTTTGAGTGATGTGACATGACTGTTGTCACTTTATTAAAGTAACTTGATGTGAATAGTGAAAAGATGATTATTTGAAAGTTGATAGGACTTGTACCTTTTTGACTTTTGAATTAATTGTTGTGTATATATATTTTATTCATTTACTGGTAAATGGAATAAAGAATATATTGTATATACAAAAAGCATTTCCTCTCTCTTGGACCATGTGCATTGTTCACGTTTTTGGCTATTCTTGGAACCATTTTCACGTGACTCTCTCAATTGTTTTTTGGTCTTCACGGTTTTAGGCTTTTGGACCCAAAAAACCATTCATCTCTCTCTCACACGGCTCACTGCCATTTTCTTCATCTTTTCTTCTGGTTTGACCGAGCAAATGAGAAGCAAGGAATAAGATGTGGTGCTAGCACACACCTAGGGTTATACATAGGTGATAGGGAAACGAATTTGTGAGCTTGGATTTGGTTTTTGGAGCTTGAAGCTTGGAGCTTCAATGGTGGTTCATCATGGCCGAATGAACAAGGAGGAAGAAGGCTCAACCGAGCAGCCCCTGCTGTTTTTGGAGGCCAAACCGAGCACCTACAAGGAGCAAAAACGCATCTTGTTCTTCCTAGCATCAAACCCATCAATGTGAGTATGTATTCCGCCTTACTCCTTTGTGTATTCAACTCGTTTTTATGCATGTTTGTGATCCTTGGGACTTGATTTAAACTCTACAATGGTATCAGAGCTATTGGTTGCATAAAAACGAATTAGGGTTCTTGAGCAAATTTGGGGCTTTTTTATTTAAGCATGATTTTAACAAATTGTTTGTTTAAGAATGCTTGTATATGATTAAATTAGAGATATATGTAATCAATTTGATGAAAAATTATTGGATTGATTTTCCCCAATTTGCTTAATGTTGGCCAAAACTTTAATTTGGGTAAACTCAATTTGAGCATCAAATGATAAATTGTTTAGTATAGTATGCTTGAATGAGGTTGAATTGATGTTGTGTATAATCAATTTCATGAATTTGGTTGGATCCATTTTTCCCCAAATTTTGGGCATGACAAATTTGGGTAATTTGATTTTGAGCATGTTTAATGAAATTGGTGATTTAGAATGCTTAAATATTGTTTAATTGATGATTGATTAGATCAATTTGATGAAAAGTGTTTGGAACAATTTTTCCCCAATTTGCTTGTGATGGCCGAATTTGGCAGTGCCCTAATGTCTTGGATTTTTGATTTTTTGTTCATTGGATGACTTAGAAATCATTTGGGGATGTTGAATTTATGTTTGATTGGGTTTAATTGGATTGAATTTGATTTGGCCATATTTTTCCCCTTTGGCCGAGACACTTGAAGCATGTATAAATTGGGTTTGATTTTGATTTAATTATGTTGGACATGATTAATTGATGTTAAGCATGATTAATTGGACAAATTTCATGTTTTGGAAACTTTGATTTGGGCAATTAATAATGCTATGCACTTTGTTTAATTGAATTGTAAAATTGGATTTTGTAATTTAATTAAAATGGGCCTTAAAATTGGATTTGGGCTTTTTAAGTTGTTATTGGGTTTATTGGACTTTGTTGTACAAAGTTGGTTTAGGCCAAAATTGGTTGGATCCAATTAGGCCCAAAACCGCTTCCAAAAGGCCCAAATGCGACTAATGAACCTTTAACGTTTAATTGGGCCTAATGGGCCTAAATTAATTTATAGGCTTATGGGGTAACTCCCGGATTGGATTTTGGTTATTCGGTTTTACCCGAGTTGACCAAAAGTCCACGCCTCAAGAAATTAATTAAAAGCCCATTAGACTTTAATTAAATTAATATTGGATATTAATCGGGCTTTGAGACCCGTAACGATTAAATTTGGAATTTAAGTCATAAAGGTTTATTTTATAAAGTGTAATATTTAATTTGGAATTAAATATGAATTAGAATTAAATACGTATTAAATTGGATTTAATCATGTAATTTAATTTTATTTGAGAAATCGTACTTTGAGCACGTGTTCGCAATACGAGTTTGACTCGAACAAAATCAAATCTTTGTTTGAACATTGGATGATCACTAATTATAAGATTAATTAATTGGATTGATTGATTGATAACATGCTTGTATGAATACATGGTTATGATGTTTGAATAATGTATATCGGATGGATATTAGTCGGGTGGGGCGATTTTGGAAATTGTAATAAATTTGATTTATTAATTGGACCTGCGAGTCCAGCCTTATCTCCTATTTCTTTGTATTCTCTTCTCACCTATTCCCCTCAATGTAAATGAGGTTTCTTTAGAAGTGTAGTGTAACGGGTAGAAAAATATTTGTGCTAGCGGGAGAGAGATAGTGAGAGATTTGATCTAGGATCAATGTAAAGTATCCATCCGTATATCATTATTATTTTACATATGCGCTTTATTATGTGTTTAGAATGCATGTTTAAGGGTGTATGATGATGAGACCTTAACAAAGATAATTAAATTGGTAGCCAATTTGCACGCGAAAAGCCCTCATAAAATATCATGCGTCTTTTCCTTCCATTGAGTGATTCTTACTCAAGATCCGAGATTGGCAGGGGTTGTTGGCCAAAGTCAAGCCCTTGTCTGTCAAAGATGTGTTTTTAATCACGAGGCTTTGTTCCATATCGGTGTCGTGTCCAAGTTGTGGTTTGTTGGCCAAAGTCAAGACCACTTCTTGTCCATTGACATTGATTACGAAGCTTCCATGTCAATGGGTTCGCGCTTGCTGGGATCACTAGGTTTGTTGTGCCAAAGCCAAGGCTTAGTTGATTCAGAGGAAAAAGGTTAGGTAATACATTGGATGTATTGGCATATATAAGATATATGTTTAGGATTTGGATATCCGCCTACTGGATCTAGGAATTGGATGGGATCCAATTGGTCTTCGAGATCTACCTAGTTAATTATCATACAATTTGTTGGCCAAAGTCAAGATTGTGTGATATTTAACGGGATCCTAGCCCACTAGGAAACACGGTTTCCCGAGTACTCGACAGAGGGTTAGAGGCTCGCTGAAAAATAGTGGGAGGCAAATTGAATTTGCAATACTCGTTCAATTACTCGCCATACGTGCTCATTCAAATTATTTCGTCGTTAGATTAAATATTAGTTGGACTAATATTTAAATGTTGTTTTAATAAGCAGTTGGACTGTATTATATTTGATTATATATAATTGGATTATATTAATCAATATATTTGAATTAATTAATTTCAGTTTACAGTTGATTTTATAGTTGGACTATAGTAATCAATGTAATTGAGGTTAATTAATTTAAATTATATTTGATTATATAGTGGACTATTATAATCATTATAATAATAGTACCACAAATCGTTGATTAAATAGTTGGACTATTAGAATCAAGATATAATTGAAAGATTGACATTTAAAACATAATCCTGGGGAAAATGGTTTTAATGGTTTAATTTTCAAATTGGGAATAAAGTTTCAGGATGGTCCTGGAAATTAATAGGTTATTTTATTTGATAAAATAATATATTAATCTTGTAGCGCAAGGCGCACCTTAATTCGATATTCCAGAAACACGAGGCTTGGCCAAAGGCTTCTGGAATGTTGAAACAGGCAAAGGCAAAATCATTATAATCTTCTGGGAAGATAAAGGACATATCCTAAGAAGGAATAGAGACGAGCAAGGCTCTGACTTCAATATGATTGTCATAATTATGTTCACAACTAGTATTGAAATTGGATTTTAAATACTTAGTGTGGTACATAAAATATATTGATGTTCAGAATCTGTTTTGAATAGGATACTGACTTCAATAGAGATTTATCTGCAAATTGGAAACAGGACGAAAGTCGCTGTTTTAACCGTAGATACCTGAATTTAGGAACTACCTTCGGGTTAGTACTTAAATTTAGAAACTGTTATAATGTAGCTAGTTTGACTAGAAACATTATCTCTATATCGTATAACCCGCTGCGGGTGTACCTTTATATTCTAGAACACTAAAGTGTTTCATTATATAAAGATGATATTGAGATAAACACATTAGATGTGAATAACAGGATTTATATTTTGAATATAAATAATATCTCAAATATATAACATGACAAATAAATAGCTCAAACTGATTTGATCAGTTAAGAAACTTAATTGTGGCATAGTTGTCAGGGACACTGATAAACAAGAATCGTATATCCGCACTTTTGAAGAGCGGATACCAGGACTGATTTGATTCCATTCAAATAAAGTCTACGAATCTAGTCTATTTGGGCAAAGTGCCTAAAACACTATTTACTTGGTAAAAGTGTAAATGCCACCGATCTGTTAGCCCTACTTCATAGTGAAGCAAGTGGGCCCATGTCTAGCTAGGCTAGATATGGATATGAATATTTCGTGACCTGTACGGATGTGGCATCGCGTATGGTTATGTGTTTCTTTTGAAACACAAATCGGAAACTTTTAGAGTTTCGACACGAAATAGACAAATAGATCGGCTAAAGTATTAAACCGTCATGGTAAGACTGTAATGGAAAATACTTAAGCAATAAGTTTCTAGTTTTTATGAAAGAGTATAGTATTCTTTCAAATAAGGACTCCTCCCGGAATACATCAGTTTGACGGTATGTCCGAACGGATTAACCGAATTTTATTAGACATAATAAGGTTAATCACGAGTCGCTCTGAGCTACCATTTCCTTCAACGGATAAGCTTTAAACAGTGCAAGAACTTATTTTGAATAAGGTTCCATAATAATCTGTTTAATAGATATCATATTAGATATGAACGGGAAAGAAACCGGGTTTCTCATTCTTGATAATTTGGGTATGCTAGGCATATGTTTGGATGATACCAAACTAAAACCCAAATAGGATAAGTGCCAAATGTAGGTTATCCTAGGGATACCATAAGTATTGTACTTATACACCTCACAAGAAAACAATTAGATTGTTACTCACCATACGGTTTTCCTGAGAGGAATACCGATATGCAGTGGTAAGTGGGAGGATAGTATTACTAGATGGAAATCAGAGTAATACTGTTCAAGGCACTGAATCTTAATGGAACATGAATAGTTCTTCCAGGATGAGACTATTACCATTAATCTTCGAATACACAAGAACCGCGTAGGTCGGATAGAGTTAGAAAACAACCTGGGGTATGGGTTTCTGATCGCACCTCATAAAGATGTCTATCTTATTGAGGAATACTAACTGACTATGTATGAGGAAGTGATACAAGGTATCAACTCCCTAATTATGGCAAAGTGTCATGTAATCCGAAATGGATTCCATGTATATCAACCAGTTTGGATACTAGTTGATGTACCAAAAAGGCATTGTGCCTATTGGTACTATATGTCTTCTAGGAAGACATACATGGATTGTTGGTTTAAATCTAGGTCCCAAGATCATACAAGCTATGAAAACATGCGTGAATACACCAACGGAGGTAGCGGAATACTCACATCGATCGGTTGAGTCGATTTGGAGACGATTGAAGGCCAAAAACGCACTGCCAAGGATGCCCAACTGCAGCAGTCCACTGTCTCCAAAAACAGAAATTTGAGATGCGAAACGGAGCTCCTAGCTTCGTTCGACGGATCCCGGCTCATGGTCGAACCTCCCTACCACCTTCGCAAGACTCGTAGTGTGCTAGCACTTGGATTTTTCACCATGAAAACCCAACTCTTTGCCTCCCTTGTTCACGCCATTTATGGCTCCAAACCAGTAAGCTTTTTAAGCTTTTGGGCGTGACTAGAAGAAGAAAAATGAGAGAGAAGAAAGTTGTAAAATGTGTTAAGTTGTTTAGAAAAGTGTAAATGTTTGGTTTATATATTTTCCAAAATATATTAATGATTTACCAATTAATTTTCCAAAAGTCAAATGGTGAAAATCATTTAATTGATTTCTAAAATCAATTCATTTACCAAACATTCCAACCACTCCACTAACTCACATCTAGTCACATCTCTCATTCAATCAATCACATCAATCAATCACATCACTCAAAGTGACATTTGATTGACGCTTGATGTGACGAATGATTTGACGCTTGATGGACTTGCGACGCCACACTCGAATTCGAAATACGAATGCGCTCGCAATCACACTCGGGGTCGGGTTCGCTAATTTCGTTTAATATATCGAATATATTAATTTATCGATTAATTCCAAATTAATCGTTATCTCTCTCTAGACGATATTTTATCCTAGATAAAATATCTCTGTAATTAATCCTAGATTAATTTTCTCTCTCTTCTATATAATCCCAGATTATTCAAGAGTTCGAGTTGTGCGTCATCGGTGGATTATCGGGAAGCGACCCATGAGATCTCCGGATAAGTTGGCAGTAAATACGGTCGTCGGAGTATCCGAATCACGTACGTACCAAGTACTACGTTCTACCGATTTACGAGACAAGGTCGACTCCTAGCAAAGCACCAAGTCTACCCAATTCTCCGGTCATATTCATCTAAGAATATTAAGATCTGTATCAAGCGTAGTATACGATTGTATTGTGTATATCGGCCCAGTATCGGATAGTCACGTGCTAGGCCTGGGGCTGGATAAGTGTCTGCCCCGTACGAAGCACATATCGGATGTCTGGTAACTAGTCTCTATAATCGGATATACATGACCTTGTCATAATCCCCGATGGCCGCGCAGCACTTAAGAGCACTAATACCGTATCCTGCGTGACATCATCTCCACTATGACTGGAGTGATACTTCCGTCTGACATCACATCCAATACACTACGATTCTCAATATACCCTGGCATTGGCGTACACAGAACCGGTTAGAGTCCTAGACGACCTCAACTAAAGTATATCGATTGTCGTAAGCATTAGCGATGTAAGTCTCAGGTTAAGACTATACACACCTACCTTGATTTCGGCCTCCCATAGACACATATTCATAATACCAATGGGATTCCGAGGGGTCTATCCAGAGCGAAGCTGTTTCCCGTACCATCGGTGAAACACGACCTCCTATCGCACTTGCATAAGTATCCAATACATATATATATGAGAATTATGCCGTTGTACCCTCACAACGCGCACAAGTGCAATACTAGCCTATTCCGCATTATCGATGTCCAGTCTCGATAATACTCCGGCTAGGGATATTTAATGATTAATCCTTCGTGGACTGATACTGTCTCATATCATTCTCAATCCAGGAACTAATCATAGGGACCTCTCTTCATTTATATATTAAGGTGATCTAATCACAAATGATGAGAGTGCAATTTCCTTGTCACATAGTTAATTTGTACAACAACACTATGATCTGTACAAATAGTGACGCTATGGGTCATATTATCCAACAATCTCCCACTTGGCACATAGCCAGTCACTCGAGTGTCTAACACCCGAACTATGTACGGTTTGCTCAAATTGCTGAGGAAAGGTTTTCGTCAGCGGATTTGCTTGATTATCGTTTGATGCGATTTATACGATCATCACATCGCCACAATGTATGATCCGAACGAATCAGATGATATAGAAGTATATATCTGGATCGTCGATGAGACCTGTAATTCCTTAGCCTGTGCTGACGCCCAGCTCATCTGCTAACAGAACTATATCTAATCTAATTAGATTTATTTTCGACCCAAATGGCTTCTATTGCTGCCTCAGCCGCAGCAATAATCCGCATTTGTTGTTTATTCGGCAACAATATCTTGCTCGGAAGATATCCAGCTCACTGTCCCGTTATTCAAACTTTATAGTACCGCAGTATTTAACTGTTTGGAAACTTGCAGCAGTGATCCCAGTCACTTCAAGTTCTCCTTCTCCATAGTTTTAGACAGCATCTTTAGTTTTCTAAGATACTAACAGATGTTCTTAACTTCAATCCAGTGACTATCACTTGGATTGACCCGATTGTGACTCCATATGCTCGAAGCGTATGAGACACCAATACAAGTACATTTTAAATGTACAATTTCCAAGAGAGTGTTAACAACTCCAAATCTATCCCAGTAGATCTTTATTCCTTGAATAAAGGTTGTTACTCCCCAGAATTTTACGGAGAATTTCTATTGAAAGAATATCTATGAAGCCAAGCTTTCACCAATTGTTTTATGGGATTTCACTGTCAGTGCGCTCTCCCACTAACCTCCTTATATACACAAGAATTATTTCGTTTTGATTCAAATCATAAACCATTATGATTATTTCAAAACAACAGTTCCAAGAACCTTACGCTTGCATTAATCGAAACATGGATCGATTAACCCGCAAACCTCGTTTGTTGGTTATACAAAATCGTCAGGATGTTATAAACATTCTCCAAAAGGTTTCCTTTTCAGGAAAGCGATTTTGATCTGCATCTTCAAAATGGATTTACCATGACAACAGGTAAAAGGTTGAACCGTTATTAACACAATGTTGATAACGATACCTTTCCGTCAAAAGCCTAGCTTTATACGTTTGTATGTTGCCTTCCATGTATGTCTTCCTTGAAGACGTTTAATGTACCAATAGGCACAATGCCTTGTGGTACAACAACTAGTACCCAACATAGTTGTTTTACATGGAATCCATTTCGGACTCATGGCACTTTGCCATAATAGGGAGTCGATACCTCGTATCACTTCCTCAAAATGTAGTTGGTGGATATACCTTCATAAGATTGACATCTTTATGAGGTTAGATCAGAAACCCATACCCTAGGTTGTTTTCTGACTCTATCCGATCTACTAGTTCTTGTGTATTTGAAGATTAATGGTATAGATTCATCATAGATGAACTATTTGTGTTCCATTAAGGACTTCGTGCCTAGAAATATTACTCCGATTTTCATCGAGTATCACTATCCTCCCACTGACCACTGCATATCGGTATTCCTCTCAGGAAAACCGCATGGTGAGCAACAATCACATTGTTCTCATGTGAGATTTATAAGTACTATACTTAAGGTTTCCCTTAGGATAACCTATATGGCACTTATCCAATTTGGGTCTTTAGTTTGGTATCATCCAAACGTTATGCCTGGCATACCCAAATCATTAGGAATGAGAAACCCTGTTTCTTTTCTGTTCATATCCTATATGATATCTGTCAAACAGATTATATGGAACCTTATTCTAAATAAGTTTTGCACTGTAGATAAATATCCGTTGAAGGAATGGTAGCTCAGAGCGACTCGTGATAAACCTTATCATGTCCAACAAAATTCGGTTTTTAGTTTGGACACACCGTCAAACTGACGTTCTCGGGAGGAGTCCTCATCTGAAAGAATACTATACTCTTTCATGTATGTCTTGAAACTTACTGCTTAAGTATTTTCCATTACGGTCTTACCGTGACGGCATAATACTACAGTCGATCTGTTAATCTACTTGTGTCGAAACCCTAATAGTTTCCGATCTGTGTTCTTCAAAAGAACACAAACCATAACGTGATGTTACATCCGTTAAGGTCACGAAATATTCATGTTCACATCTAGCCTAGCTAGATATGGGCCCACTAACTTCACCATGAATAGGGCTCACAGATTGTGGCACTTATACTATTACCAAGTAAATAGTATTTTAGGTACTTTACCTAATAAACTAGATTCGCAGACTTTATTTGAATAGTCAAATTAGTCCTAGTACCCACTCTTCAAAAGTGTGGATATACAAGTCTCGTTAAATTGTGTCCTAGACAACAATACCACAAATAAGTCTCTATTGATCAAATCAATTTGAGCTATTTATTTGTCATTTTATATGTTTGAGATTTTATTTATATTCAAAATATAAATTCTGTATTCACTTCTAATGTATTATCTCAGTATCATCTTTATATAATGAAACACTTAGTGTTCAAGAATATAAGGTTTATCCGCAACGGATTAAACACTGATATAGAGATAATGTCTCTAGTCAAACTAGTTACATTATAACAGTTCCTAATTTAAGTACATACCCTAAGGGTAGTTCCTAAACTTATGTATCTACGGTCGAAACAGCAACTTTCGTCCCGTTTCCGATTCGCAGAGTAATCTCAGCTTGAAGTCAGTATCCTGCTCAAAGCAGATTCTGAACATCAATACATATATTTTATGTACCACACTAAGTATTTAAAATCTAATTTCAATACTAGTAGTGAACATACCTTGACAATATTTTAAAGTTAGAGCCTCGCCCTTGCTTTAATTCCTTAGTGTCTGCCATATCCAAATGGTAGTCACTTTGGGATATGTCAATTATCTTTTCAATATTTCACAAACCTTTGGTCAAGCCTTGGGTTTTGGAATATCGAAATGATGTGCACCTCGTGCAACACGCCCAATTGCAAACTTTTGACTTTTCACCTCTAGAATAGTCAAATCAATTCTCTAAGAATTTATTAATTGCAATTTAATACTTTTAAATCTAAAGATAGATTTATTGTCAAGTATATTAAATTAAGCACTAAAGTCATCATCATATAAATCTTCCAAAGATTTTATGCTCTACTTATTTGCTTAATTATGGGCCTAGTCATAATAAGTTATTTTATCAAATAAATTAACCTATTATTTATTCCCAATATGAAAATTAAATCATTTAAAACATTTAATCCAAGGATTATATATTTTAAATATTCAACTTTTCAATTCTTTCTTGATTCAATAGTCCAACTATTTAATCAATTTTAATAGGTACTATTTATTAATGATTACAATAATCCAATTATTTAATCAACTATAATTTTAATATTGATTACTATAATCCAATTATAAATCAACTATCATAATTCATTATATTGATTACTATAATCCAATTATAAAATCAACTATAATTTAATTCAATTATATTGATTACTATAATCCAATTTAAAATCAACTATATATTGAATGAGTTTGTATATAGTCCAACTATATATATTTTTAAAACAACATAAAATATTAGTCCAACTAATACTTTTAATTAATATGACGAATAAAATAGAGATGAGCGCGTTTAGCGAGTATTCGAACGAATGTTACAAATTCAATACTTGCCTCCCACTATTTTTCGTCGAGCCTCTAACCCTCTGTCGAGTACTCGGGAAACCGTGTTTCCTAGTGGGCTAGGATCCTGTTAAATATCACACAATCTTGACTTTGGCCAACAAATTGTATGATAATTAACTAGGTGGATCTCGAAGATCAATTGGATCTCATCCAACTCCTAGATCCGGTAGGTGGACATCCAAGTCCCAAACATATATCTTATATATGCCTATACATCGAATGTATACCCTAACCTTTTTCCTCTGAATCAACTAGGCCTTGGCTTTGGCACAACAAACCTAATGATCCCAGTCAAGCGCGGACCCATTGACCATGGAAGCTTCGTAATCAATGTCGTTGGACAAGAAGTGGCCTGACTTTGGCCAACAAACCACAACTTGGACAAGACACCAATATGGAACAAAGCCTCGTGATTCAAACACATCTTCGACGGACAAGGGCTTGACTTTGGCCAACAACCCATGCCAATCTAGAATCTTGAGTAAGAATCACTCAATGGAAGGAAAAGACACATGATATTTGATGAGGGCTTTTCGCGTGCAAATTGGCTACCAATTTAATTATCTTTGTTAAGGTCTCATCATCATACACCCTTAAACATGCATTCTAAATACATAATAACGCGAGTATGAAAATAAATAATAATGATATGCGGATGGATACTTAACACATTGATCCTAGATCAAATCTCTCCCTTTCTCACTCAAGCTAGCACTTGTATTACTTCTACCCGTTACACTACACTTCTAAAGAAACCTCATTTACATTGAGGGGAATAGGTGAGAAGAGAATACAAAGAGAATAGAGGTGATAAGGCTGGACACGCAGGTCCAATTTAATAAATCGAATTTATTACAACAATTTCTAAATTGCCCACCCATCTAATATCCATCCGATATACATTATTCATTCAACACAACCACGTATTCACACATAAGCATGCTATCAATCAATCTAATCAAATTAATTAATCTGATAATTAAGTGATCATCCAATGTTCAAACAACGATTTGATTTTGTTCGAGTCAAACTCGTTTTTGCGAATAAGTAATTAAAGTACGAATTCATGAATTAAATTAAACTACATCATTAAATCTAATTTAACATGTATTTAATACTAATTCACTATTCAATTCCAAATTAAATATTACACTTTTATTTAATAAACCTTTTACGATTTAAATTCCAAATTTAATCGTAACGCGTCTCAAAGACCGATTAACGTCCAACGTCAATCAACTAAAGTCCAATGGGCTTTTAATTGATTTTTTAAGGCGTGGACTTTGGTCAACTCGGGTCAAACCGATAACCAAAATCCAATCCGGGATTTACCCCATAAGCCCATAAATCAATCTTGGCCCATTAGGCCCAATTGAACTTTAAAGGTTCATTAAGTCGCATTTGGGTTCATGGTTAAGGTTTTGGGCCCAATTGGATCCAATCCATTGGCCTAAACCCAACTTGATAAATCAAGCCCAAAGGCCCAAATACAACATTAAAGTCCAATTTCAAAATTAGGCCAATTAATTAAATATACACAATCCAATTCATATTCAATTAACCTAAAGTGTATTACATGATTAATCAACTAAATCAATATTTCCAAAACACTAAATTAGTCTAATTAATCATGCTCAATTAATTATTATATGTCCAACACACAAATTGAAAAATCAAACCCATTTACATGCTTTTATGCTCTCGGCCAAGGAGGGATTTTGTGTCCGATTCGGTTCGATCCAATCGAACTCACAATCGACATCAAATCACATCCAATTTGATTTCATACACATCCAATGTCACAAAATCAAAATATACCAAGACATTTAGGGCAATAAGCAATTCGGCCAACATATAGAATTTAGGGATTTTTTCCAATTCGAAATCCAATCCAATTCGATTCAAATTAACATCATCCTACATGATTCTAACTTCATCCAATGAATCAAAATCAAAAATTCCAAGATCCAAAATTCCACAATCATATTCGGCCAACTCACAAATTTGGGCAAAATGATCCAATCACATTTTTGAAATTGATCAAATCAATCATCAATTCAACATATATTAAACATGCTCAAACATCCAATTTTGTTAAATCATGCTCAAATACAAACTACCCAATTTTAAGCCCTACATTTTTCATGCTTGAACCTAGGCTCTTGATGCCATTGTTGGTTTAAATCTAGGTCCCAAGATCATACAAGATATGAAAACATGCGTGAATACACCAACGAGTAGCGGAATACTCACATCGATCGGTGAGTCGATTTGGAGACGAGATTGAAGGCCAAAAACGCACTGCCAAGGATGCCACACTGCAGCAGTCCACTGTCTCCAAAAACAGAATTTGAGATGCGAAACGGAGCTCCTAGCTTCGTCTGACGGATCCCGGCTCATGGTCGAACCTCCCTACCACCTTCGCAAGACTCGTAGTGTGCTAGCACTTGGATTTTTCACCATGAAACCCAAACTCTTTGCCTCCCTTGTTCACGCCATTTATGGCTCCAAACCAGTAAGCTTTTTAGCTTTTGGGCGTGACTAGAAGAAGAAAAATGAGAGAGAAGAAAGTTGTTAAAATGTGTTAAGTTGTTTAGAAAAGTGTAAATGTTTGGTTTATATATTTCCAAAATATATTAATGATTTACCAATTAATTTTCCAAAAGTCAAATGGTGAAAATCATTTAATTGATTTCTAAAATCAATTCATTTACCAAAACATTCCAACCACTCCACTAAACTCACATCTAGTCACATCTCTCATTCAATCAATCATCAATCAATCAATCACTCAAAGTGACATTGATTTGACGCTTGATGTGACGAATGATTTGACGCTTGATGCGACTTGCGACGCCGCACTCGAATTCGAAATACGAATGCGCTCGCAATCACACTCGGGCTCGGTTCGCTAATTCTAAATTAACGAATTTTTCTGTCGCGTCGTAATTAGATGATTACGCCTTGCGAATTCACTATTCACATCGCTACGAATTAATTCTAAATTAATTCGTTCGCCCGAATTAAAATCTAATTTTAATTCCGCGTCGAAATCTAATTTCGTTTAATATATCGAATATATTAATTTAATCGATTAATTCCAAATTAATCGTATCTCTCTCTAGACGATATTTTATCCTAGATAAATATCTCCGTAAATAACCCTAGATTAATTTTCTCTCTCTTCTATATATCCCAGATTATTCAAGAGTTCGAGTTGTGCGTCCTCAGTGGATTATCGGGAAGCGACCCATGAGATCTCCGGATAAGTTGGCAGTAAATACGGTCGTCGGAGTATCCGAATCACGTACGTACCAAGTACTACGTTCTACCGATTTACGAGACAAGGTCGACTCCTAGCAAAGCACCAAGTCTACCCAATTCTCCGGTCATATTCATCTAAGAATATTAAGATCTGTATCAAGCGTAGTATACGATTGTATTGTGTATATCGGCCCCAGTATCGGATAGTCACGTGCTAGGCCTGGGGCTGGATAAGTGTCTGCCCGTACGAAGCACATGTCGGATGGCTGGTAACTAGTCTCTATAATCGAATATACATGACCTTGTCATAATATCCCGATGGCCGCGCAGCACTTAAGAGCACTAATACCGTATCCTGCGTGACATCATCTCCACTATGACTGGAGTGATACTTCCGTCTTGACATCACATCCAATACACTACGATTCTCAATATACCCGGCATTGGCGTACACAGAACCGGTTAGAGTCCTAGACGACCTCAACTAAAGTATATCGATTGTCGTAAGCATTAGCGATGTAAGTCTCAGGTTAAGACTATACACACCTACCTTGATTTCGGCCTCCCATAGACACATATTCATAATACCAATGGGATTCCGAGGGGTCTATCCAGAGCGAAGCTGTTTCCCGTACCATCGGTGAAACACGACCTCCTATCGCACTTGCATAAGTATCCAATACATATATATATATGAGAATTATGCCATTGTGCCCTCACAACGCGCACAAGTGCAATACTAGCCTATTCCGCATTATCGATGTCCAGTCTCGATAATACTCCGGCTAGGGATATTTAATGATTAATCCTTCGTGGACTGATACTGTCTCATATCATTCTCAATCCAGGAACTAATCATAGGGACCTCTCTTCATTTATATATCTAAGGTGATCTAATCACAAATGATGAGAGTGCAATTTCCTTGTCACATAGTTAATTTGTACAACAAACACTATGATCTGTACAAATAGTGACGCTATGGGTCATATTATCCAACATGATGACAACATACCAACGTATAGAGCTAGCTTTAACGGAAAGGTATCGTTATCAACATTGTGTTGATTACGATTCAACCTTTACCTGTTGCCACGGTAAATCCATTTGGATAATGCAGATTATTCGATCCATGATTGGATTGAAGCAAGCATTTGGTTCTTGGAATTATCGTCTGCTATAATCATAATGATGTATGATTTAATTCAAAACGAAAATAATTCTAGTGTATATATATGAAGGTTAGTGGGAGCGCACTGATAGTGGCTGTCCTATAAAATAATGATAATACGTCATTTCTTGGAAATGATATTCCCATAAAGTAATATCGGCGAAAGCTTGGCTTTCGCAATACTCTCCTAGAAACCGTACATGAAAAATGTACGAGACCTGGTGTATCATAAGCTTTGAGCATATGGATTCACAAACAGGCCAATCCTAGTGATAGTCACTGGATTGATGTTAAGAACATCCGTTAGTATCTTAGAGAACTAAGGATGCTGTCTTAGTCTATGGAGAAGGAGAACTTGAAGTGACTGGGGTCACTGTAGCAAGTTTCCTATAACCGATAAAGACGACTAAAAGTCGCAAACGGTACTATATAGTTTGAATAACGGTACAGTGAGCTGGAAATCTTCCAAGTAAGATAACTGTTGCCGAATAAACAACAATGCGGATTATTGCTGCAGCTGAGGCAGCAATAGAAGCCATTTGGATCGAAAATAAATCTAATTAGATTAGATACAGTTCTTTTAGCAGCTGAGCTAGCGTCAGCATAGGCTAAAGAATTAATGGTCTCATCGACGATCCAGATATACTTCTATTTTATCTGATTCGTTCGGATCATACATCGTGGCGATGTGATGATCGTATAATCGCGTCAAAAGATAATTACGCAAATCCGCTGACGAAACCCTTTCCTCAGTAATTTGAGCGAACCGTACATAGTTCGGGTGTTAGACACTCGAGTGACTGGCTATGTGCCAAGTGGGAGATTGTTGGATAATATGACCCATAGCGTCACTATTTGTACAGATCACGGTGTTGTTGAACAAATTAACTATGTGACAAGGAAATTGCACTCTCATCATTTGTGATTAGATCACCATATATGTATAAATGAAGAGAGGTCCATATGATTAGTTCCTGGATTGAGATGATATGAGACAGTATCAGTCCACGAAGGATTAATCATTAAATATCCCTAGCCGAGTATTATCGAGACGGACATCGATAATGCGGAATAGGCTAGTATTGCACTTGTGCGCGTTGTGAGGGCATAAGGCATAGTTCTCATATATTTAAGTATTGGATACTTATGCAAGTGCGATAGGAGGTCGTGTTTCACCGATGGTACGGGAAACAGCTTCGCTCTGGATAGACCCTTCGGAATCCCATTGGTATTATGACTATGTGTCTATGGGAGGCCGAAATCAAGGTAGTGTGTATAGTCTTAACCTGAGACTTGCATCGCTAATACTTGCGATAATCGGTAGACTTTGGTCTTGTGGTACAGGGCTTTAACCGGTTCTGTGTACACCACTTCTGGGTTATCAAAGAGTCGTATGTATTGGGTGTGATGTCAAGACGGAAGTATCACTTCAGTCATAGTGGAGATGATGTCACGCAGGATACGGTACTAGTGCTCTTAAGTGCTGGCCGGCCATCGGGATTTATGACAAGGTCATGTATATCCAATTACAGAGACTAGTTACCAGACATCCGACATGTGCTTCGGACGGGGCAGACACTTATCCAGCCCCAGCCCTAGCACGTGACTATCCGATACTGGACCGATATACACAATACTACGGTATACTACGCTTGATACATCTATATATTCATGTAAAATATTTCTGAGAATTGGGTAGGCATGGCGCTTTGCTAGAAGCCAACCTTGTCTTGTAAATCGGTATAAACGTAGTACGAGGTGCTTACGTGTTCGGATAATCCGACGACCGTATTTACTGCCAACATATCCGGAGATCTCATGGGTCGCTTCCTGAAGATTCACCGATGATGTATAACTCGCACTTTAATTAATCTAGGATTAATTAGAAGAGAGAGAAAATTAATCTGGGATTAATTACGGAGATATTTTATCTCGGATAAAATATCGTTAAAGAGAGAGAACGATTAATTTGGAATTAATCGATAAAATTAATATATTCGATATATTAATCGAAATTAGATTTCGACGCGGAATTGAAATTGGATTTTAATTCGGGCGAACGAATTAATTTAGAATTAATTTGTTAGCGACGTGAATAGTGATTTCGCTAGGCGTAATCATTTAATTACGACGCGATAGAAAATTCGTTAATTTGGAATTAGCGAACCTGAGCCCGAGAGTGATTGCGAGCGCATTCGCATTTCGAATTCGAACGCGGCACGCAATTCACATCAAGCGTCAAATCGCTAGTCGCATCAATTGTCAAATCACATGTCACTTTGAGTGATGTGACATGACATGTTGTCACTTTATTAAAGTAACTTGATGTGAATAGTGAAAAGATGATTATTTGAAAGTTGATAGGACTTGTACCTTTTGACTTTTGAATTAATTGTTGTGTATATATATTTTATTCATTTACTTGGTAAATGGAATAAAGAATATATATTGTATATACAAAAAGCATTTCCTCTCTCTTGGACCATGTGCATTGTTCACGTTTTGGCTATTCTTGGAACCATTTTCACGTGACTCTCTCAATTGTTTTTTGGTCTTCACGGTTTTAGGCTTTTGGACCCAAAAAACCCTTCATCTCTCTCTCACGGCTCACTGCCGTTTTCTTCATCTTTTCTTCTGGTTTGACCGAGCAAATGAGAAGCAAGAAGAAGATGTGGTGCTAGCACACACCTAGGGTTATACATAGGTGATAGGGAAACGAATTTCTGAGCTTGGATTTGGTTTTTGGAGCTTGAAGCTTGGAGCTTCAATGGTGGTTCATCAATGGCCGAATGAACAAGGATGAAGAAGGCTCAAAACTGAGCAGCCCCTGCTGTTTTTGGAGGCCAAACCGAGCACCTACAAGGAGCAAAAACGCATCTTGTTCTTCCTAGCATCAAACCCATCAATGTGAGTATGTATTCCGCCTTACTCCTTTGTGTATTCAACTCGTTTTTATGCATGTTTGTGGTCCTTGGGACTTGATTTAAACTCTACATCTAACCCATAATGCCTAGGCCCAATCGGAATCACCCTATGCCATAGAATCAGTTTTGGCCAATTTGGCCCAATTAAATTATTAAAGGCCCAATTGTCATATTTTGGACTTTATGTAAATGGTTTAGGCCCAAATATAATCCAAGACTAAAATTTGGCCCAACCAAGCGCATTAGCCCAAATACAACAAATTAAATTAATACATTATTCCAAATTACACATTAATTCAATTGAAGTGTAATTAACACAATTAATTAATTAATCTAGTATTTCCAAAACACTAATTAATCTAATTAATCATGCTTAACATTTTAATTTATGTCCAAAACAAATTAAAGCACAATCAATCCATTCCAACATGCTTCATACTCACGACAATACATGAAATTAACATCCAATTTTGATTTCAATCTAATTAAATCAACAATTAACAATCAATTTCATGTGAATCAACATATCGAATTGTCTAATTCAAAAAATTAACCATGAGCTTCCTAGGATAATTCTCGGCCAAGGGGTAGGAATTAGGGAAAATTAATCTAATCAATTTTACACAATTCCAATAATGCATAAATCCAATTGAACATCATATAAACATATCCCAACTATCAATTTAGGCAAAATCAAGCTCTAAGCCAAAAATCCCAAATTAAAGTCCATAAACCCTAGAAATTAAATCAAGCTTAGATCTCGCTCTGATACCATTGTAGGTGTCCTAGACATGCCACAGGATCTCTAAGCGTGATTCGTGTGTGAATAAAATCAAAAATAAGTTGCGGAGGACTTACATTGATCGGTTGAGTTGAAAACTTTTATGGATGTTGAAGCTTCCAAGCTCATGGGTGAGTATCCCTATCACCATCATTCGACTCCCTTATGTGCTAGCAAGAACAAAAGTGGCCGAATTTTGCCCTCCAAGAGAAGCAATAATTCGCTGGAGATAGGAAGCAATCGGCCTGGAGATCAGAAGCCAATCGGCCTAAATGAGCAAAGGCCTTTCGGCCATCCTACAAAAACGAGGGCAATTGCCTTTTGTTTTGCAATTTTAAATCAAAGGCCATTTCGGCCATCTTCAAAAAAAGAGAAAATTTCCTTTAACTTTTCATTCGGCCAAAGTCAGTGGCCTTTTTGCTTTTGTTTCTCATTCGGCCATTTCAGAGAGAGAAGCCATTTTCACCATTTTCATTCAGAGGCCAATATCGGCTAAGTCTTCTAAAGACTAGGAAGAAACAATTGCTCAGCCAAAAAATGGGAAAAAGATAATAATGAATAATAAAAATTCATTAATGTATTTTTCTTTTTCAAAAGGCAAAGAGTGTTTTACAAGCTTCCACCAAAACACATCATCCACTTCTATCACCAAAGGTGACTAATGATGTAAGTGAAATGGGCCCCACTTTAAATTCAAAATTCAAGTGAGCTTGCTCAACACACTTTTGGGCTAGGGTTCGTTTAATCCGATTAAACGAATTTTCTATCGCGACTTAATTAAATTTGATTTAATTAAATAATAACGCCTAGTAAAATTATTACGAAAGCCACTTACGAATTAATTCCAAATCAATTCATTCGCACGAATTAAAATTCAATTTTAATTCCGCATTGAAATCTAATTTCAATTAATATATCTAATATATTATTTTAGCCCAATTAAATACATTAAATAGTAAAATCTAATTTAACTATTAAATTTAATTTGCCGATTAATTCCAAATTAATCGCGTTCTCTCATCTCAATGAATTTAATCCCAAATAAATTCTCGACGCAATCAATCCCAGATTAATTATTTCTCTGATAATTAATCTCAGATTAATTCTTTCTCTTAATTAATCCCAGATTAATATTGTTCGAGTCAAATATCATCGGTGAATCTTTGGGATGCGACCCAAGAGATCCCTGGATATGTTGGCAGCAAATATAGTTATCGGACTATCCGAATACGTGCGTACCCGGTACCACATTCTTACCGATTTACAAGACATGGTTGGCTTCTAGCAAAACTTCGTGCCTACCCAATTCTCCAGAAATATTCTTTTACGGAATACATGATCTTTGTCAGGTGTAGTATATGTAGTATTGCGCATTACGATCCAGTATCGGATGTCACATGCTAGGCCTGGGGTTGGAGTTATGTATGCCCCGTACGAAGTATATATCATATCACTAGCAACTAGTCTCTTTATGATCAGAAAGTCATGACCTAGTCATACTTCCCCGATGGCTATAGCACTTTAGAGTACTAGTTCTGTATCCCTGCGTCATCATCATTTCCATATGACTGAAGTGATACTTCCATCTTGACATCACACCCAATACACTACGATTCTCAGTATACCCATAAGAGGCGTACACAGAACCCGTTAAAGCCTTGGACGACCAAAACAAAAGTATATTGATTTTCTCAAGTATTAGCGATGCAAGTCTCAGGTTAAGACCAAATACACCTACCCTGATTCAGATTCCCATAGACACATAGTCATACTACCAAGGGATTCCGATGGGTCTATCCAGAGCGAATCTGTTTCCGTACCATCGGTATATAGAACCTTCTATTACACTTGCATGAGTATCCAATACCCAAATATATGAGAACTATGTCGTTACTCTTCCATAACACGCACAAATGTAATACTAGCTTATTCCGCATTATCGATGTCCAGTCTTGATAATACTACGACTAGGGATATTTAATGATTAAACCTTTGTGGATTAATACTATCTCATATCTTATTAATCCGGAACTAATCATATGGACTTTTATCATTTATATATCCAGGTAATCCAATTACAAATGATAAAAGAGCAATTTCCTTTGTCATATAGTTAATTTGTACAACAACACCAAAGTGATGCTATGGGTCATAATTATCCAACAGTCGGGAAGTGGTATTTCAGTGGGTGAGACTAAGGTGATGTGCATATAGTCCACTTAAGCTGATAGCTTATAAGGAACCTATGATCCTGATATCTATGATAAGAACCCAAGTTTAAAGAGGATTCGAATACGAATCCTATTAAGGGGGAGTATTTGTAATGACTGGAGGTCCCTACTACTGTTGACTCCTTGACTTTAGTACTGTTACACCATGGGACGAGTGTTGCGTAATATAATTTATGTCCGAGCATATATACATTCACCGAACGACTTTTTTGATGAACAGTAAATTCTTCGAACTTCGATGCGGGATTATATGATGTTCCATTACGAACAGCCCATAGTATTTGGGCTGTAACTTTCTCATACAAATTTCGATTTTGATGAATTTTATATCGTCGGAACGCTAAGATCGAGATACAACTTTTACGTTGAACATTTTTACAAATTCGTACCGAAAATAGGCCAAAAATGTAAATCAAAATTCAGATGAATAATGATTTCGGGTCCAAATTGGAAGATTCTCAAACTTTCCACTCACTTCCACACTTTTCTCCAATCTTCCAAATATCATTCAACCCGCACTATATAAAGAGTACACTATTAACAAATCATAAATTTTTGAAAAAAAATTGAAGGAAGAAATCGTGAGAAGAAGATAGAAGGAGGAGAAGAATAAGAAGAAAAGAGAGAAAAGAAAAGAAGAAAGAAAGAGGAAATAAGAAACAAGGAAAAAGGGGTTTGGCAACCATGGACAAACTATGAAGATGAAGAAGAAGAATCCAATAAATGAAGATCATCGCAGGAACCACGAGTTCTCCAGCGAGGTGATGAAAGGCTATCGGAACTTCAACACAGTGAGTGGACACAACTCCTTTTAATTGATTCTTATTGTGTGATTTGCAAATAGAATTATTTTAACGCTTTAGGGCGTTAGTTTATTTTTATCACAGTTTTCTCATGGAGATTTATGTTTTCAGTTATGTTGAGGCATAAATGTTTTTAAAGCATTATTTTATGGTTTTTCGGGGCATGGGGGAAAAACCCACCCTAGTATGTAACTTGATACAACTTGGAATTGACGGACATAGAACATGTGCACATGTAGAGGACTGGGGGGACGGCAATACGTAACACCCCAGATCTTAGTTCAGGACTAGGGATGACAGATGCCCCTAGATCCTAGCTTCAGAGCTTGGAGGGTAGTATAGATCCGCACCCCCAATTCTAGTTCAGTGGCTTGGGGGACGGCTATACGTAACGCCCCAAGACCACCACTTTCAAGGACATGAGGCAAACTTTGGGGGACAGAGATACGTAATGCCTCAAAGTCATGGTTTTGCATTCTTGGCTCCAGATAGGCGTATGGGGGGACGGCGATACGTAACGCCCTCATACGTCAAAGTTTTTAGTTACAGATCAGTTTTATGATACCTGACTTCCAGAGAACAGTTTTCAGATACATAAATCAATTTTTCAGAGATAGTTTTCAGAAAAAGAAATCAGTTTTTCAGAAACAATTTTCAGAGAACATGTATATAGAAAGGTTTTCAGAACAGTTTTCCGAGAAGTCTTAGAAAAAAATTAGTTTTCAGAAAGAAGCCCAGAGATTTCAAACAGAAAAAGTGTTTTGATATAAAGTTTTTCCTGAATTTTTAGCTTTTGAATAAAATATTTTTACAACAGTATTTTAGTTTTTTCCCATCCACTCACTTAGATCGTATGACGGTTAGTAAGCCTTCCCAGACTAATTGAATAGTATTCTCTACGAGAACAATGACACTCTGGATCCAAGTTAAGAACTCTCCTATAGTTACCCTGGCTTATTACCAGAAGTTCAGAGTGAGTTATGAAATTAAATAGAAATGATTTATGAAAAGTTACCCAAGGATTTAGGATAGGAAAGCTATGAGAAAGTAAGAAAGGATGTATAGATGTTTAGACTGTTGGGTTTCTAAATTTAATTCCGCGTCAAAATCCAATTTCGTATAATATATCGAATATATTATTTTATCGATTAATTCTAAATTAATCATTCTCTCTCTTCAATTGATATTTTATCCTAGATAAAATATCTCTGTAATTAATCCTAGATTAATTTTCTCTCTCTTCTAATTAATCCCAGATTAATAAAGTACGAGTCATACGTCATCGGTGAATCTTCGGGAAGCGACCCATGAGATCCCCGGATATGTTGGCAGTAAATCTGGTCGTCGGACTATCCAAACACGTATGTACCTAGTACTACGTTTTACCGATTTACAAGACATGGTTGGCTTCTAGCAAAGCGCCATGCCTACCCAATTCTCCAGAAATATCCTTATAGGAATAAGCGATCTATATCAGGCGTAGTATACTTAGTAGTATTGTGTATTTCGATCCAGCATAGATGTCACGTGGAAGGCTTGGGGCTGGAAATGTGTCTGCCTAGTATGAAGCACATATCGGATCTCTGGTAACTAGTCTCTATAATCGGATAAACATGACCTAGTCATAATATCCCGATAGCTGCAACATATAAGAGAACGAGTTCCGTATCCTACGTGATCATCATCTCCACTATGACTGGAGTGATACTTCATCTCGACATCACACCTAATACAATACGATTCTCAATATACCAGAAGAGGCGTACACAGAACCTGTTAAAGCCCTGGACGACCAAAACCAAAGTATATTGATTGTCGCAAGTATTAGTGGTGCAAGTCTCAGGTTAAGACCAAATACACCTACCCTGATTCGGACTTCCATAGACACATAGTCATACTACCAATGGAATTTCGAGGGGTCTATCCAAAGCGAAGCTGTTTTCCGTACCATCTGTAAAACACAACCTCCTACTACACTTGCATGATTATCCTATACCCAAATATATGAGAACTATGTTGTTATGCCCTCACAACGCGCACAAGTGTAATACTAGTCTTTTCTGCATTATCGATGTCCAATCTCGATAATTCTCTGACTATGGATATTTAATGATTAAACCTTCATGTATTGATACTGTCTCATATCATCTCAATCCAGGAACTAATCATAAGGACCTTCTATCATTTATACATCTTGGTAATCTAATTATAAATGATAAGAGAGCAATTTCCTTTGTCACATAGTTAATTTGTACAACAACACCATGATCTGTACAAATAGTGACGCTATGGGTCATAACTGTCCAACAATCTCCCACTTGGCCTATAGCCAGTCACTCGAGTGTCCTACACCCGAACTATGTACGGTTCCCTCAAACTTCTGCTGAGAAAATGCTTTCGTCAGCGGATTTGCATGATTATCATCTGATGTGATTTATTCAATCATCACATCGCCACGATGTATGATTCGAACGAATCAGATGTATAATTGAAGTATATATCTGGATCGTTGATGAGACCATTAATTCTTTAGCCTGTGCTGTAGCCTAGCTCAGCTGCTAACAGAACTACTCCTAATCTGATTAGGATTATTATCAATCCAGAAGGCTTCTATTGCTGCCTCAGCTGCAGTAATAATCCACTTATGTTGTTTATTCGGTAACAATATCTTGCTTGGAAGATTTCCAGCTCACTGTTCCGTTATTCAAACTTTATAGTATCGTTATTACGACTTATAGTCGTTATAATCGGTTAGGAAACTTGCAGTAGTGAACCCAGTCACTTCAAGTTCTCATTCTCCATAGTATAAGACAGCATCCTTAGATCTCTAAAATACTAAAGGATGTTCTTAACATCAATCCAATGACTATCACTTGGATTGGCCCGATTGTGACTCCATATGCTCAAAGCATATGAGACACCAGGTCGCGTACATTTATTTCAATGTACGAGTTCTCGGAGAATATTAACAACTTTAAATCTAGCTTTATTCCTAGAATAAAGGTTGTCTCTCCAAGAATTCTACGGATAATTTTTCATGAAAGCCAAGCTTTCACCAATTGTATTATGGGAATATCATTTCCAAGAAATGACATGTCATCATTTATAGGACATTCACTGTCAGTGCGCTCCCACTAACCTCCTTATATACACAAGAATCATTTTCGTTTTGAATTAAATCATACACCATTATGATTACATCAAAACGATAATTCCAAGAACGCTATGCTTGCTTCAATCCATCCATGGATCGAATAACTTGCAAACCTTGTTTGCTCGTTTTGGTACAAAAAACCGTCAAGATATTATAAACATCCTCCAAAGGTTTCCATTAAGGAAAACGGTTTTGGCATTCAGTTGCCATATTTCATAAATGAAACATGCAGCATCAGCAAGCATTGTCCAAATGGATTTAACAATGGCAATGAGTAAAAAGGTTTCGTCGTAATCGACACAATGTTGATAATGATACCTTTTGCTACAAGCCTAGCTTAGTACGTTGGTATGTTGCCTTCCATGTATGTCTTCCTTGAAGACTATATAGTACCAATAGGCACAATGCCTTTGGTACATCAACTAGTGTCTAAAATTAGTTGATATACATGGAATCCATTTCGGATTTCATGGCACTTTGCCATAATAGGGAGTCGATACCTTGTATCATTTCCTCATACGTAGTCAGTTCGTATTCCTCAATAAGATTAACATCTTTATGAGGTAAGATCAGAAACCCATACCTCCCAGGTTATTTTCTGACTCTTTTCGACTTACGCGGTTCTTGTGTATTTGAAGATTATTGGTATAGTTTCATCCTTGATGAACTATATGTGTTCCATTAAGGAATTGGTGCCTGGAATAATATTACTCAGATTTTCATCGAGTTTTACTTTCCTCCCACTTACCACTGCATATAGGTATTCCTCTCAGGAAAACCGCATGGTGAGCAACAATTACATTGTTCTCTTGTGAGTTGTATAAGTACTATATTTTGGTATCCCTAGGATAACCTGCAACTTAGGCACTTATCCGATTTGGGTTCTAGTTTGGTATCATCCAAACATATGCCTAGCATTCCCAAATCTTCAGGAATGAGAAAAACCTAGTTTCTTTCCTGTTCATATCTAATATGAATTCTGTCAAACAGAATTTTATGGAACCTTATTCAAAATAAGTTTTGCACTGTTTATGAGTATCCGTTAAAGGAAATGGTAGCTCAGAGCGACTCATGATTTACCTTATCATGTCCAATAAAATTTGGTTTCTCAGTTCGAACACACCGTCAGGATGACGTGTTCCGGGAGGAGTCCTCATTGAAAGAATACTATACTCTTTCAAGTATTTAAGAAACTTATTGCTTAAGTATTTTTCATCATGGTCTAACCGTGGTGTTTAATACTTTAGCCGATCTGTTTGTCTATTTCGTATCGAAACTAATTGATTTCATCAAAAGTTTCCGATTCGTGTTTCAAAAGAAACACATAACCATAATGCGATGCCACATCCGTAAAGGTCACGAAATATTCATATCCACCTCTAGCCTAGCTAGATATGGGCCCACTTACGTCACTATGAACGAGGGCTAACAGATCGGTGGCATTTACACTTTTACTAAATAATGTTTTAGGCACTTTGCCCAATAAACTAGATTCGTAGACATATTTGAATGGAATCAAATTTGTCCTAGTATCCACTCTTCAAATTGTGGATATACGAGTCTTGTTTAATTGTTGTCCCAGACACAATGCCACTTATAAGTCTCAACTGATTAATTCAGTTCGAGCTTATTGTTTGTCATGTCATATGTTCGAGATTTATTTATATTCAAAATATAAATTCTGTTTTCACATCTAATGTGTTTATCTCAATATCATCTTTATATAATAAAACACTTTAGTGTTATAGAATATAAGGTATACCCGCAACGGGTTAACCCTGATACAGAGATAATGTTTCTAGTCAAACTAGTTACATTTTAACAGTTTCTTAATTTAAGTACACACCCTAAGGGTAGTTCCTAAACTTAGGTATCTACGGTTAAAACAGCGACTTTCGTCCCATTTTCAATTCGCAGATTAATCTCAACTGAAGTCAGTATCCTGCTTATTAGCAGATTCTGCACACCAGTACATATTTATGTACCACTTCCAGTATTAAAATCCAATTTTAATACTAGTTGTGAACTTGTTTGTACAAACATATTGAAGTCGGAGCCTTGCCCGTTCTTCAATTCCTCATGTCTGCCTTGTCCATACGGCAGTCACGCTTCCGTGTCCCGTTTGCTACTTTTAAGGCAGACATCTTGGGATATGTCCTTTTATCTTTCCAGAAGATTATAATGATTTTGCTTTGCCATTTTCCACACACCAGAAGCCTTTGGCCAA